>VVHJ01035632.1:0-23885 GCA_015107715.1 Tylochromis polylepis
CCTCCAAATCCGAGGCCATGGTCCTCAGCCGGAAAGGGTTGAGTGCCCACTCCGGGTCAGGGACAAGTCCTTGCCCCAAGTGGAGGAGTTTAAGTATCTCGGGGTCTTGTTCACGAGTGAGGGGTGAAGGGAGCGGGAGATCGACAGACGGATTGGTGCTGCGGCTACAGTGATGCAGACGCTGTACCGGTCTGTTGTGTTGAAGCGAGAGCTGAGTGTAAAAGCGAAGCTCTCGATTTACCGGTCGATCTACGTCCCCACCCTCACCTATGGTCACGAGCTGTGGGTAGTGACCGAAAGAACGAGATCGCGGATACAAGCGGCAGAAATGGGCTTCCTCCGAAGGGTGGCTGGCGTCTCCCTTAGAGATAGGGTGAGAAGTTCAGCCATCCGGGAGGGGCTCAGAGTAGAGCCGCTGCTCCTCCACATCGAAAGGAGCCAGTTGAGGTGGTTCGGGCATCTGACCAGGATGCCTCCTGGGCGCCTCCTGGGTGAGGTGTTCCGGGCATGTCCCACCGGGAGGAGGACCCAGGACACACTGGAGAGATTATATCTCTCGGCTGGCCTGGGAACGCCTCGGTGTTCCCCCGGACAAGCTGGAGGAGGTGGCTGGGGAGAGGGAGGTTTGGGCTTCTCTGCTGCTGCCCCAGCGACCCGGCCCCGGATAAGCGGGAGAAGATGGATGGATGGATGGCTATTGCACCAGACAGTCGTGGAAATAATTTATTGTCATTTGTGGGATCTTTTCTTTTGATTGGCTGGGCTCTTTGAGCTGAAAGCTTGGTGACTTTTAGTACAGTGCTCTGTATGTGTGCAAAGATTAGAGGGCAAAATGTTAACCGGGAGCTCAGAGCTACTGATGTTTAAAGCAAACAGCTACAAGGCATGGACTTTTAGTGATGTGAACAAGGCAACTGCATCTGCTGGCATTCATTTAGATACAGTATGTGTGTGTGTTGATGCACTGAAAGGTCTGATCTTTAACCCCTGGATTTAATACTACCTTGTATTATTTCTAGCAGTTTTTATACATCCCACTCATTTTTTTTTTCCAACTGCTCCTGCACTAATGTCTAAGCTCTTAAGATTTTCTGCCATAGTGTTTGTTTTTATCTTTTTGTTTCATGCAGTGCTTTGTGTGGGATTAACATTTTCTTCTCCTCCCAAATGAGCATTTTCGCTGACTCGGGGCTGCATTCTTGGGTCATTAAACAGCGCTGTTCGTGACCTGCTTCCTGCATTAGAAAGATTAGTCCAGTCGGCTGCTTGCTTCAAGTCATCAAGTCAGTCCTTTTAAGTAATTACAGTCTGCAGGTGGCTTTGGTTGCTTTTCAGAAGTGGAAAAAAAAAAAGAAAATATGAAAGCTGCAGTTAATTAGTGGAAACATTTTTCTCCTTCATTTTACTGCTCGCCACCATCATTTGAACTTTAAAGGCTGTGTTTGCTCTGATACTAATTAATTTCACATCACCCATGAACCCACGCACTTCCCGGTGCTAGAAGCCCCACCTGGATGAAGTTATTTCATTGGACACCCTACATCGTGTGTCTTACGTTTCTTGATAGATTTAAATGACTTTGGCATCATCTCGAATAAAGATGAGTAAAATGCCAAATTCTTGCCGAAATTAAAGAGATAAATAAACGTTATCAGAGTTGGTTTACTTTCCTTCACTACCTAACCTTTCATGATGTGAACAGACACTCTGTCAGTTAAGCCATTGTTCTGAGGACTTTGTTTATGAGACTGTACATGATGCCAGATGCTGCATAGTAATTGAAAGGAAACGGCCTAGACTCTCCTCCCTCCTCCGCCTCCCCCTCCTGCTGCTGCTGCTGCTGGCGCTTCAGGAATGCTCTAAGTGGAGCTTTATTGGCTCATTTATTCATGCACCCTCACTCTCTTTTGTTTCCTCTGTTTTTCCACATAGTCTGTTTTATGACACACTATTTATTTCAGTCAACATAACCCAAATTGTTTATGAGAGCATGCAATTCCACTTGCTTTTGTAATCAATATTTTTATTCCAACACAGCAGAGAATTTGGATTTCTCCTGCAGACAGTGGCCTATTAAACCATATTATTCAATATCCGTACACGGTTTTATTCTTGTAAGACAACACATGAACTAGATTAAGTTCTTCATCTAATTGTAATGCCTTAAAATTCAATAAAATATGATTCTGCGCTGCTTCTATCTTACATATAGCATCAAAGAGGTTGGAGCACTCTAGAAGGACAAGGAGGTTCTAGAGCAATATGTTAGCTACATCCATCAGCTTGTTAAGGTTGTAGGCATAGGCGTCCTGTGGGCGAAATCCAGAAGTCAATATGCTCACAGTGGCATATGCTTTAGCCAATTTATTATTTACTATTTTTGCAGTCTTACTTTAGTGCGTTTGCTCATAAATCAGTCATCAGTCATAAATCGCTATCAGCGTTGCAGCATGGTAACATTTTCAGTCAGCAGTCTCTGGGGGCAACATACTTTGCATATTTAACCGTCATCAGCAGGGTCGCCAACTCATGCTGTTCACACGGGACACTTGCTCTGAGCCTCTGGCTTATTCTCACACTGCCATTGACAAGACTCACCAAATGTTGCCTCATTTGGTTGCATTAATTCAGCCTTTGGAGCTGAAGATGTATGATGCACACTTTCTGTGTTTCTGTGTGGATTCTGTATCCTTCTTCATGTGTCAGCATGTGTTTCCACAAACACGCCAAAGCTATAAATTATACAGTAAACTGCTCTCAATTGGTCAGTTAGAAAAGTCAATAAAAACATTTCACGATACAAGTTCTGTCTGTGCAGCTGTAATTTGAAGCGCCTGTGTAGTTAACTGGTTATACATGCTGTGTGGGATGATTGGGAATATTTAGTGGGATTTTTTCAAGTTTTAAATTTTGATTTTTTTTATTTATTTATTTATTTTAAATCATAGACTACTGGATTCTTTTTAGTGACACTTACTATAATTTTTGCTAGCCTATGTAGTGTACTGTATTCATTCATTATACACTATATGGACAAAAGCATTGGAACACACCTCTTAATCTTTGTATTCAGGTGTGTTCAGGCCGATTTCAGTCCCTAGCCGTACAGCGCGCCTTCACAAACATTTATGAAAGAATTGGTCTGTCATGTGAGACGGTGCTTGTAGCAGACCTGGATGCAGGACTCAGCAGACAGAGGTAAACTTAACTTTATTGCTGGCAAAAGACAAAGAAAACAAAAAAAAACTATCATTTTTAATTTATAACTATAATAGGGTGGTGTAAGAACTGATTGACAGACTGAACATCACAAACACAAGACAAGGGACTATCAAAATAAAACAGGAAGTAACACACACATACTGAGACCCGGAGTACTTGGCAAGACAGGGAACATAGACAGCCAGAGAGACACAGGAACATGACTGGAGAGACAGAAAAGGATCACAAAATGAGAATGAACTAGAATATAAACAGACTACAAACAGAGGATAATAATACATGACCAAGGAATTCTACTACAAGACGATACGGAACCAAATTCAAAGAAAAAAAGCTTTCAGTCTAAAACCCATAACAGATAACATAATAACCAATACAGAAGCATAAAGACAGATATAATCAAAGATGCAAAACAAATATACGGGCATACGCTATGATCATTATAGTATGATGATGATGGTAATAGTGCATCTGACTCCTGGACTTCATCACTTTTTTCCATATGGAAAGGTTACTTGGGGAAATACCTTACACCACATGACTCATTTTTCAGCCATGTCCACACCTGCCTAGTCATATTTATTATGTAGGTATGTAGAGATTTGTGAATGAGTGAACAAAAGAAGCGATTTCAGACGCAGCCTATATTTTAGTGTCTCATAGCACAAAATGAGAATAAAACCTCTCCAAGGACTTAAAAGGAGTTTAAGTGACAAATGTATATAGTTGTTTTTCATTATGTCAGAGGTCATTACGTTGACTTACATCCATTTCCTGGAGATTTACTCCATCCCTAAAAATAACTGCTAGTAAACTTAACCTTAACCTAAACCTCAGCTTTAAACAACCTTCAAATGTAATGATTTTCAGTATGGGGTGGATTTGTCCCCTTAAGGAAACGTAATGATGGATATCAGTGTCATTCTGAGCAAACTAATGACTCCGTTGTGTCCTATTACCCAGTAGCCACAAAGCTGCTTTGGATATGTGACTCATTGATGACCAGAAGAACGGAAAATAAAACAATGGCGTGGTAAACCCTCTTTGGCAGTCACTGTCATTATACAAATGCTGCAAAGCTTAGTGATATGAATAATTTCACCAAATCTAATTATGTTTGGCGTCAAAAATATCAGAAGCAATGATGTCCTTTATATAAAACGGACATACAGGTATATATTTTATTTAAAAATTGGCCAGCTTATTGTGCCGTTCATTTAAACTCTTTGTTTTGGTTTCACGGCTCTTCCCGACCTAATTCCAAGCCGCAGCAGGCGGCTCTTTCCATGAAACGAGCTTTGAAAAATTAATGTAGGTTAAAAATCAAGCATACACTACCCAGCCAATCACCATTTGCTAAAAACATTACCAGCTTTGCTGGTGAGCAGAGTGGAGCATTACAAATGGAGTAAGACAGATATATTTGGTCGGTGACGGGAATGTTAAATAAGCAACTGTTTGCCAGCGCATTTGCTGTATTCACTTTATTATGCGATAAGTCAGTTTTGTGTTTGCAGCTCGTTGCGAGTGGAAGTGCTTTTTGTTAAATTTGTAAAGTGCTGGTCCGTGATGAATGCACGCTGAATAAAAGACGGCGTGCTCCAGGCTGCTTCCATTAAGTTTAAGAAGAATTTTTATCCTCTGTGTCGATGCGCAGTTACACCCACTTTCCTACCAGTCAGAGTGTGTGTGTGTGTGTGTGTGTGATTCTTGTGAGGCGTGTTTCACTTTCTGTGACAGTGGTCTTTTCTGTGGCTACATTGTCCTGAGCAGTTGCAGGTAATTTCCCCCACCTATTGTCCCCTTCCACACTGTCAGAAGCTATAATTCAGCTCTAACCAAGCGAGAACAGTACAGCTCTATTGGACTCCGTGTTTGTCAAAGTGAGACAACTTTGAAGGAGGAAAGAAGGTGTGGAGCGTGTAATAGTTGGGGACTTGTTACACCATACTGCAACTGGGAGAAATGGGCTTACAATGCAAAATCTATTGTAACTCCTCAAAGCAGAGTGAGGCAAACGCAACTGGCTTACGGGCTCTGCACTATAATGTTGCAGAGCTTTGACAAACAGCAGTTCATCTTGCAGTAGGAGTGGAGTAGTACAGCATGCCTGACAGCTGGCTCTGTTACTGCTGCTCTCATGGGGGAATGGAGAAAATGCTGTTTCTGTAATTTTGATGGATTAGTTTTTTTGTTTACTTGGCTTCCTTTTTTCATCCGTGGGACACATTAAACCCACACTGAAAGCCTTTTATAAGACTTATTGCTGCTCCTTGCAAAATGTACATATTCAGGGGAGATATCAACCTTTCATCCAATAGAAACACTCGAGTGTGAAAGAGTGATGGCTCTGTAACGGTTTGCCTGTTTCTTGGCAGTGTTGCAGTTAGCTGTGGCAGAGATCAGTGGCAGACTCGCACCAAACCATCGGGCACATTCTGCTGCCTCTGTGTATTTAGTCAGTGACAGCAGCCCGTCCAACAGGAGCAGCATCGGGGCTAGATTAACAGCAGAAGCTATAGGAGACGGGCCAAGAGTGGGAATCATGGAATTTAGTTTTGCTTGTGGGTTTTGTTAGCAGCAGGGGCTGAAATGTTGGGACAAAGCCTAGGCTTTGAGTAGAAGTTTGGTTTTTGTTTTGGCTCCGGATGCTAAGTGGAAACAAGCTGAAGTGAAAACCAAAGATGGAAAAAGAGCCAGGATTCATGTTTGAGAAGGACTTATATCAGAGGCTAAGTTGGAAATTCATCCGGAGAGCTCTCTGGTGTCATCTGACAGTTTTGTTTTCTTAATAAGCTGCATGTCCGCGTGCTCCCTTTTAATTCTTTTTTAACAGCTAGATTGATGTGAAAGGCTGCAATAAATGGGAACCACAGGGGAGATATCTAACAGGAGTTAATGGGCCACTAAGGGAATATGTGGTTTTGAAGGCGGGCACATAGTAACTACTACTCTTTCTCTGGGGTTTCACAGCTCTTTGAGTAGACCTGTCAAAATTTCCATCTTGAGTTGCAGGAACATCCCTTTTGCTGTAACTCTAGATTTTAGGAATTTAATAACTGCACAAATATAGCACAGACCGACAAGAGATTTGGCCTGAATTAGCGACACAAAACACACAGAAAAAACAACACACCACTGCACTGTGATGCTTAACAGAAAGTACCCTTGGTGAGCAAAAACATGTCATTTGTTTGAAAAGCAAAGGGAATTATCAGATGAATTGTCATTTTCTTTCAACTGTCATCTTATTTTTGTTTATTTCTTCTTTTTTCTTTTCTTTTTTTAAAATCACAATTGGGAAATGGCACCAAGTCGAAGTAGTGAAACAATACAAATTGACAAGATGACAAAAGTGCAGTTGGGAATCCAGTTGATGAGAGTAGAAAAAGAGGTCTTGGTGACATTTTGTGCAGTGTAACCTACTTTTAACGTGGTGACAGGACAAAAAAAAAAATTGCAGCTATTCTATTATCTGGAATGATACGCACAGGATATTTGAAATTCTGTGACAGGCTGCGTTTGAAAGCTTTAATCAGAAGGCTTCATTTCACGGCCTCTGTGTTTCAGAAAGCAGCGTTCATGAGGGAAGCAACGACAACGATGGCAGCGTCTGCGGCAGTGACTCCGCCTTCTACAAGCAGAGCGAAGGTGAGGGATGCGGTGATGGGAGGGCAGCATTTTGTGGCACTGCAGATGGGTCATTTCAACCACAAGCAGAATCAACATCTGTTTAACACAAGGCTAAATTTCACTGTACACACAAAGTGACAAGCCTCTTTTAGTCATTAGATTGCGCTCGTGTTAAAATCAGCATGCTTGTATTTTCTATCTCCGCTGAATGCAAATGCAAATAAACCTCCTGACATGCAAAAGTGCACATTCTCGCCCTGTGCTCGCCACAGACAGCAGATTTTCTTGTGGATGCTTATTATATTTACACGTACACTTTCATAAATTGATAAATATGCTAACAAGATATGTGGCTGACAACAAACAAACCCAGTTTTGTTTGTTTACTTGTAATTATCTGCTGTTTGTGCAGCGATCAAGAGCTGCCATTTAGATAATGTCAGCTTCTAAAAGGCCCACACAGGGAAAAAAAAAACCATATGCTTAATGTGTGAGTGTCTATGTGGATTTATAGGTGTGTCAGAAATGCCAACAAAACTGCGCCCTTTTATGATGATTTAAAGCAAGGGTAAAATAATCGTAGTATGAGTCAAATTGAAGGTCGTTGTACACATTAAATAAAATCGTTTGAAAGGATGTTTGTATTTCAGCATCCTAGCAACATCAGCACTAAACAGGAACTAGAAGGAGAGAGCATATTTCTCCCATATTACCTTGCCTTCAATGGATCCCTGTTAAATTCAGCATTTTGAATGATATCTTGAATAATCAGTCCCCGTCTTATCTTTAAGACCTCATAGTATCATATCACCACAATAGAGCACTTCACTCTCAGACTGCTGGTTTACTTGTGGCTCCTAGGGTATTTAAAAGTAGCATGGGAGGCAGAGTCGTCTGCTTTAAAGCCCCTCTTCTGTGGAACCAGCTCCCAGTTTGGATTTGGGAGACAGACACCATCTCTATGTTTAAGATTAAGCTTAAAAACTTTCCTTTTTGATAAAGGAGATGGCTAGAACTAGATCAGGTGACCCTGAAAACCTACCTTAGTTATGCAGCAATGGGCTCAGGCTGCTAAGGGCTTCCCATTAAACACTTAGCATTTCTTCTTCACTCACTCTTTTTCACTCTCTTTGTGTTTATACACCACTCTGTGTTTAATCATTAGCTATTATAATTACTAAATTATAATGAACTTTGCTTAGTCAATAACAGCAGAGTCCCAAATCTCCACTGGCATTAACATCAACACAAAAGTTGTGCACTGGGAGCTTCGTGGCATGGGTTTCAAGTCGATACTGTAGGTATAATGTGTGTGTGGCCCAGTAGTTTTGTCCATGTAGTTCATTCTGGAGCGAAGCAGTGGCTCACTATCACCACCCACAGAATCTGGCTGCTAGCGGCACTAAACAAAGCTCTCTTTCACACAGCTCAGAGGGAAGGTTAAGGGAACTCTGCATACATGTGCATTTATTCTTACATGCTCTGTGTTGTGTTACCAGGGCACAGTATGGCAGAGACACTCACAGTCGCCCTGCGTGTTGCTGAGGAGGCTATAGAGGAGGCCATTGCTAAGGCAGAGGAGTTCAGTGACAGCTTGGTAAGACATCCTTCTCTTCCCCTTCTTCCTCTCACTCTCTTCTCCTCTGCCTCCTCTTTTCTTCCCCCCACTTGTCAGAGCTTTCGTATTGCCTTCCTGCTCTCCATCCCCATACTTTCAATCCCCTATATCACTGTCATGGCTTCTTACTTCTCCTCTCATCTTTCTTCCCTCTTGGTCTCAGTATCAGCAGGATACAGTCATGGTTTTTGGCAAAGACCTTTGCACAGACTCTCTCCTGGTAATTCACATTCACTTTGAACTGAATATGCTGTGTGTGTGTGTAGGAGAAGCAGAATGAGGCTCGATATCTGCGGGACCACAAAGAGGAGCTCATAGAAGAACTTGCAACAACCATTGTACAAAAAGTAGGTATTACTTTACTGCAGGTTTATTCTTCTCTTTTATGTGGAAGCATTAATTGTAGCTAAAACCTTTCAAAATAAAAAAGTGTAATGCATCAGGCTATGCCATTCCTCTCCCCATTTGCAAATGGATTGACAAATCATTACGCTTTACTCTATAATTTCAAACCAAAGTTGTTGCATTGATGTAACGTTTTAGCGAAATATGGCACAGGAAATAATTTTCAAGCAAGAAAAGAGCAGAAGGTCTTTGAAAATGATAATTTAGAGTGTCAAAATCTGCATAAATTACTTTAAAATTCAAGTGACAACTGCTTTAATTTTACTCGTGGCATCTAATTTGCATGCAGATAGTGAGTGAAGACAGGGTCTGCAGTTGTTTGATTGCCTTTCAGTTTAAAGTCAAATGTGTTGGAAATCAGTTCATTGGAATTGAAATACTTTGAAGATTTCGGCGCATAATTTTACAATAAAATTCAAATGAAAATTAAATCATTGCTTTAAAAATGATTAATGGCTAAATATAAAATTCTGTTGTACAAACGCATTTCTCTTTTCCAATCTGCATTTATTATTCCAGGTCATCCTTTTAAAAAGCTTGTTGTATGCACAGTCTCTGTCATGTTCTCTCTCTCCTCATCATCTTCTTCTCTTACTTTTTTCCCCATCAGATCATTCAGAGAAGGAAGCGTTCGGAGATGCAGACAGAGTATGACTTTGTCTGGCCTCAGTCTCAGTCTCTGATCCAGCCCAGTGAACTGCCCTCTCCTTCTCAGCCTCACACTTCATCACAAGGACCACAAGACCCCCTCAAAACCTCCTACTCTCTCTATGTGAGTCCCTATGTCAGTCTTAACTGTTGGGCCACATGGAGCATGTCATAGTGCCGTATTCAGCCATCTCTACTTAAGTCAAAAACAAACATGCAGAATAAATACAGATAAAGTATAACCTGCATATTAAAGAAGGACATAACCAATGAGGCACTTCTAAGGGGCGCTGCGGTGTATTTAAAGAAGTGTGATTTTTTTTTTTTTCCCCCAGCAAACATGCTGTACATTTTTATCATGTTTCATTTCATAGTACAAAGAGTAAATTTTTTCCTTTGCTGTTTTTGTGGGCGTGTGTTTGTGCTGTTTGTTTTAAACACAGGAGTGTTGTTTGCCAGCAAGTCTGTAACTTTTCAGTAGCATGGGTCACATACTGCTCTGTACGTAACCCACCGATGACGGTGGTTTTACTCGGAGCTACTGTCGTGAATGCAGTCACTTGAAATTAGGTAGTACAATTAGATTTCCTAATATAATATTTGGGAATTCTTGCTTTTTAAGTGAGCAATGATGTTTCAAACAGTACAAATCCAGATCAAAGTATAGATCTGGATGTACAGTACAACAGTTTAACTTGGATAAGGGTTTAAAGAAAACACCAGTAACCAACAAATTAAACCAAAACATGCATGGTGTGTAGTATTTTTTTTTTTACAGATTTTTCTTTTTTAATACAGATTTTTCTGAATGATGTGTTGCAGCATTCTGGAAGACAATGCAAAGCAGTTTTGTTTCACTTACTATTGCGGGTTTGAGGGAAAGGTCCTTTTTTTTAAAATGATGATACAATAAGGCAACTACAACGAGCCCTCACACAGGAACACATAGGCAAATCAATAATACACACACCTGGCACGGGTTCATACTACGAGTCAACAAGGACTCCTGGAGATTTGTCATCATCCTGTGTGTGTGCAAAGCATCAAGGCTGCTCTCCCCGGGGCTCTGCTTTCAGTTTCCTGCTGTTTCACTCAGTGAAGATCAAAGTCTTGAAATACGCAGGGATCCTTCTCAACTGCTCTGCCTGCCATGGGATAAGCTGTGTTTATCAGCTCTCTACAAAAACACTCACTGTCACACAAAGCATGCAGATTTACACTCACATGCATCCTTATGTGCTGTAACACTAAACCTTAATGTTGTACCCCACCCCTTTGAAAGAGGAAGGTTTTTTTGTGTGTTTAACTTAATTTTTAACTGATTCTGCAATTAATTTCTCAAATCTGGGGAAGAATAAAGTATAGCTTAGCTTATTTTTTGAACTGACCCAAGAGTACAGATCAGGCACTATTCTTAAAAGCTGCCAAATGTAAAACGCACCACGAACCTCTCATGGATGGAAATTAGGTTGTTCCACAGGAAATACACGAAAATTAAGTAATAAAGGTCTAGTGATTTAGTATATTAAAATCTTGATCTAATATAAATGTCTGACTTTAATTCGTTTCACACGGAAACAATCACAGGAACTCTTTAGTAGATATTTTCTTAGATATATAGCCTCACCTGCTGGTGAGAATGGTAAATTACAACCAGCATAGTAGTGATGTTTTTGTTTTTTATTGCTGGACAGGAAGTGAGTTGTCCAGATGGATCAAATGGCTCTCATGTGTATTAGTTAATTACTATATATGGATATTTTCTGGCCAAGTGCCAGTTATCTCTGTAGATGTTTCTCGGCTGTAAATCTGTCTGAACATCTTGTCAACAAAAACAAAACAAAAAAAGAAAGAACTTGTCAACAGAGTTGTGTGCCCTTCTTCGGATCTGTGTCATGTTTCTGTGCATTTACATGTGTGTGTGTCAATGTTTGTTCTTGCAGCGGTTGCGGTCGGCGTTCTCTCTCACCAGTGACGACTCCCCGGAGAAGGGTCCAGAGGAGGAGGGTGCTGAGGCCGGTGGCGGTGGCGGCGACGACGGCTTGCAGGAATACACTTCTCTGAAGAGGGAGCCAAAGGCGGCCACATCTTTACCCACCTGGAAGAGCATGGATCGCCTGGATAACTCGAGTAAGAATGACTTTCATAGACTATTTCTGGTTGAGCAGGTTTCTATTTCCCGTGGGTCAGTTTGACTGTAACTTGGTGTAGATACATAACCGAATAGATTTAAAGATTTCAGGCTAATATCTCGATTGGGTGTAGTTAAAGGCCACAGATTTACTTTTACATGTCATAAAAATGCACAGACATAAAAAGACATGCAAATTATTTGTGGAAATTTACCCCGTGTATTGACTATATTAGGCTCATACAATTTTATTATAAGCATATTGAGAATTTATTTAGTACCCACTGAATCGCTGCAGTTGACTCCATTCTTAGACTTTCTTATGTCATTGTTTTTGAAGAACAGGTGAAAATACGTCTAAAGAAATGCATTTGTTCTTCTATACTTCCTGCTGCTGCTTGTGACTTTCATCCAGGTGCATCCTCGGTGCTCCAGAGCCCAGACGGCAACTGGATTGCTCTGCACAGCTCCCAGCTGTCTCGGCCCAGCCTGCTCACCAAGAGGAAGAGCCTGTTGTTCAGCGTGCTGGAAAAGGAGTCCGGCGTTGTCTCCGCTTACGACGAGATGGGATCGGACTCAGAGGAGGACGATGAAGGTGGCTGGGGTGCAGCGCTGAGACAGTTTCGGCGCAAACTGTCAGATGAGACTTACTACACAGACTCGCAGCACGACCCCGAGTGGATTTACACTCAGCACCTCCCCGTCACCTCACCGTCCTCTGGACAGTACACCAACACAGAGACTCTCAACTCAGACTCCGAGGCCTCGTCAGTGCTGTCTGCATGTCCTCGTAAACCACCCCACAATCTGATGAGGAAGAAAGGACCACCGGATACACACCTTCACCCTCATCACCAGCCGCTGCATCACCAACACCTTCAGCAGAACTTTTCTCCATACCCAGTCCAATCAGAGTCATTGGATGTGAACTTTAACCCTAAGGTGATGCCTTTGAATTATCCTGTTCTGCAAAGTCAGATGTAATAATATCTGCAAATATTTATTGATCTTTATCGACATTTATAACGGCTGATAAATGAAAATGAGAAACCGGAGAAACACCTTTCAACCATATTATCACTGTTGATGTTGTCCACCAGAGGGCACTCTGCAACTTCCCTGTTGGAAATGCGTGTTTATAGTCACAAGCACAACAACCTGCTGATCCCAGCAGAGCAGGACAGAGCATAACTGAAGAAATAAAGAACCACACATGATAAATGTTGGGGAGATTCTAAAAGGAAGAAAGAAAGAACCGTGACTGATATATCAGAGTACTGACTTCACCAAATATTGGTATTGCTATCAGTCTTAAAATCCCACATCAGTTGGGCTCTAGTGAATTGACACGTGAAGTGTATAGTTTGTCTACATAAAATCGACATAAAAATTAGAAGGGAGAATGTTACTTGGCATCAAAAGGAGGAGCGATGAAGGGATAAGAATATTTATTCTTATCCTTTTACCTATTTTTTCCACCCTTTTTTTCTTACTCTTTTCAATGTCAGCATATTGCATATTGCACATGCACTCTGAATAATAACAGAAATGAATAAAGAAAGAAAGAACGGAAAAGAAACAAAAAGAAAAATGCAAACAAGAGGAGCCGATAGAGAGTCTATAGATAAAAGCAAATGTGTTCAAGATCCTGATTCTGAGCATAAGAGCTACCCGACACGACAGCCTTTTAAAAAAAAGAAAAGAAAAAAAAGGAGGAGCAGTGCCTTTTTCATGTGGAGTGCATGCTTAGGCTGCAGCAATGTTTAGGTGGTCCACATGAATGCCCTAACCAAGGCTTCTAGTTTAATTTTCACAAGACGATCAATGTTATTCACTTCACCTAGTACTGGTTTTATTGTTATGGTTGACCGTTGTATGGTATCAAAGGAAAATCTACTAAGAACAAATAACCTTCAAATTCAAATACTATATTCTAAACAATTAAAAGCTCTTTATCATTAAATCTAATTATTTAACAGCTCTTTATTTGCTGACTCATGACTGCTTTTGTAGAGCTGGGGATGCTCACTGTTATGCTTTCTTTTTTTTTTGTACTCTGCAAAGAGACCCCATGTTCCTTAAGTGAAAAGTACCCGCCCACCCACTTAGCTCAATTTTTTTAGTAGAGACAACAATAGAGAACCAAAAATAGATGTGTTTTCACTTGCAGTCCTTGGGCAGGGGCCCCAAGTGAGCCGACAAAATACGGAAATAATAGTTGTGTTCAATTAAAAGATGATAATAAAAGACAGTCCTAGAAAAGAAAAGCATGTTATCATGTGAAAGCTTTAATCCGATACGTAACGGTGACACATGTACCTGTTTACTTCCTGTCATTGTTCCCAGGTGATGGGAGACAGCAGCGAGGCAGAGGAGAGGCAAAGCGATCCCGTCAGAAGATCACGGCGACGCAGGAAGAGCAAGAGGGAGTCGTCATCAGAGCAAAACAGGACTGGAGGCCAGAGCCATCCACAGTCCATCCACCCCTTAGTGCAGGTAAAATGTAGTGATTCCTTATTGGTTGTTAACAGGAACTCACTTTAAAATCCATCTATGCATCTATTTATTGTGGCTATTCAGCATTGGTTGTAAAGCATTGTTTCACCATTGGGAGGCAGCAAATTAAGGTATCTAGTTCAGGCTATTTTCCTCTTTAGCAGTGCTTTAGTCTTTAAAATCTGTAAATATAGGTTACCTGCTAGATTTTTACAATTATCTTTTGATTTTACATGTCAACATTCAAGGAAAACAGTGGTATTCTACTCCACGCCCTGCTGAAGAGGGGATTAAGTGAGGAACAGCCAAAATCTGACACTATGCCAGTGGCCACAGCTGCACCAGACGCCTTCAAATTAGATGCCATGACAACCGAGCCAGAGGACGTGGACACAGTGGCGCCAAATTCACTGGTCCCCAGCCCTTCTCAGCCCCCCCCCTCCTTGACCCTGGGGCGAGAGCTCTCATCCAGCAACTCAGGGCCTGGATCCACAACCAGAGATCCTCTAGAAGGGGAGCTGCCGTCTAGACTAGGTCAGCTGGTCATCAGTGCCAACAGCAAAGACAGCAGCTCATCTGAGGAGGAGTGCACAAACTGGCCTGCAGACAGGCAGACGGATAAAGAAAGTGACAGACAGAGAGAGAAACTGAAGCCAAAAGACAGAGAGCGAGAGAGGCAGAGAGTGAGTGACAAATCAAGAGAGAGAGTAAGTGAAGCAGTGGAACAAGTGAACGGACAAGAGATTAAAAGAATTGAGAAGCTAATAAAGAGTCCCTCAGTGAGAGAAGACGGCAGAAGTCGGGAGAGGTTTGAGAAAGCATGCGAGAGTTTAGATGTGAAAGTGGAAGACCAGGAACAAAAGAGAGGAAACAAAAGAGAGCCCAACAGGCAGAGTAAGAGACAACATAAACGAGATGCGGAGAAGGAAGTGGGACAGAAAGGGGGAGCGAGGAGGAGCGGATCCAGTGCAAGTTCACCTGCTGTTACCCCTTCTTCCCACGAGGGGGCGCTGTCAAACAACCAGGTGAGGAGATGGCAGGAAAGTACACAAGATTTGATTTTCATCTGCGGATCGTCTTCTGCTTGTGCTTGCATTGCAGTCTGTTTGTCAGCTTTGTATTTATTTATTTTTTGTACCTTCAAAAACTATTTACTATCTCAACCTCCTCTGTTATTCACCTGACAATCAGTGCTGTCATTATCTGTCCCTCATCCCATGTTTTCTCTGTTTCGCTGTGTTGTTTGGGGTTTTTTTGTTTGGTCTGTGTTTTTCCTGGTAAACGTGTGTATGCTTTCTGTATGTGCATATGTGTCAGGTGGGACAGAATGACTTGGAGCAACATCAGAGGCTTCAGTTGCTCTCCTCTGTCTTACAGCAGGTGAGATATAAGGGCTAGAAAGAGGATATGTTGCAGGAAGTCATGCACAATGACACAAAAACCTGCATACGTGCAATAATAACACACACTCGAGCCATCCCATTTCACTTATAACCTTGATATCTTATTTACATGCACTGTAGTAATTGCATTATGATTGCATACTTGTGATTAAAATGCTCTAATTTTTTTTTTGGACTCTTTAGCAGGCCATACAGTGCTGTGCAAACCCCTCATATCCTTTCATTTTGCTTCCAAGGAGCCAGACTGTCTTGTAATTTTTTTTTTAAAGTGTCTTGAGCAGTAGGTTTCCAGGCTTTCTGAAGGTTATTCGTTTGTTCCCTTTTCACTCATTTTCAATCCTTGTACATGACCATTTTTAAAGGGATGTTTGGTTTTTTTGTTAAGCCACTTAATGAATCATTCAAGCAGGAAAAAGGTACCTAACCCAAGGAATGAAGCGGTCTTGTGTCTACACATAACAGCTAATGTAGCTAAGAACCAACTTTAAATTACATCTTTAGGCACTTTGTTATCGGCAGCCTGTTGGAAAAACAAACCATTTCTTCACATTTCTGTATAAGACGGTAAATTACTTTGATTTCTTGTGCACTACAAAAGCATGTGTATTATCAGAAATGTTTATTGCTTACACTAATGTATGAATTTTGACATTTATTGGGCAGGTAAAATGAACTTTAAATAACGAGATGTCAAAACTATGATCCATTATGTCAGAAGTAATGTTCCAGCACTGATATTTTAAGTTGCTTTTTTTTTTAAGTTGCATTTATAATCAACTCAGCACTGAGAAATCAATACCTACACAAAGTCAGATAGACGGGACACACGCACACACTTGGACAATACATCTGAGGCATGAGGGTCGATGCTGATCATTAAGCGGACTCATTATAAGGGCCTCTATGAGTAATGCTTGCCTCTTACAGCTTGTATGACACATGTACTGGTGTGATCTATTTCTGATAGCTTTCACGGCTCCCTTTACAAACCCGCCAGGACGCCTCAGTGTGATGTGAATAGGGGAAAATGTGCCACCATAGCCGTGATATTTGCGCCTTTTTGAATTGATATCTAGTGTTTTGCCTTTATTAAATGAATCCGAATGAAAACTGACTAGCTCACTGCCGTCGTGCTAATTCACAGCATTTTCAGTGTACGTGATCTTCAGCAGGTAAGGGTCTGGATATACAGAAATAGACATAAAACAAAGAATATTGAATAAATAATCCCAGATTCACAAAATATCAACCACCTTCTGGTTCCGTCCATGTGTTCATTACGTTTCATGCCCTTATGAGCTCATCCACAAGAGAACCACTGCTGCAGACACAGGTTAAGGCTTTGAGGCTTTAGAGGTTAGCCCTCAGGGTGGAGAAAGTAATTGGGCCCAGTGTATACACAGAGGGAACGATAAAGAAAAAAACGTTGAACAACTTTTTATTCCTGTACACCAATCTGACCTCCTCATGTATTTATTTTCCTTACGTGCACCATAGTCCCATATTTAAAAGGTATCAAACTAGTTTCTTTGTCTTTTGTTTTTTTACATACTAGGGTTAACTTTCCTCATTGATAGGAGTGAGATATGAGTGTCTGTGATGACCGTTTGATCAGACAGGTGATGGCCTACTTCTTTGAAGCGGATCAGCACATCTCCACTCCTCCTTTGACCAACCCAAATCAATACCTCACTGTGTCCATCTCTGCGTCTCATTCTTTTTAAGATCGATCAATAGTGATTTAAAAAGGAAAAAAAGATAACCAGCATCTCGTCTCTTTTTCATCACTACCTGTTTCTACCTTCTCTGGCTAAAATCCGGCTTTTAGGACTGTCACACTGTGCCCAAGAGAGGGATTGATGTACTTCCGATCCCACTGATCAAAGCTTCAGCAAATGATTCATTCATTATGGAATTTCATCTTTCTCTCTTTACTGCCATTTCTCTTTCTTGCTCAGTGTTTACATGAGCTCAAGAGGATGAAACGGCAGCTTTCTTCATTCACCGTCTTCACTTTTGAATCATTATTTGTGACAGACGGCATGAATTTGGAAGCAGGCTGCAGTGAACGGGCAGTGAACACAGTGGCTGACATGAGAGATCTCCACCAGCTGACTTAAGTATTCCCATTTCCTGATTAGCTGAGGCATCAATTGACAGTCTTGTCTCCTCTATTGGCAGATGTTAGATTATTTTGAATTATGATCAAATCCTCGGCTTCACGTCCAAATTGCAATTGCTCTCCTGAAGCTCAGTGACTAGAGAATGGTATATGTCCACAGTGGCATCATTTACCAATTCAAAGCCTAAGGAAAAAAAAACTGAAGATGGCTCACTTCTCTGGCTTTGACTTGAGACCTCATTACCCCATTTCTCACATCCCTGTTCTGCAGCCTCTGACTGCTCATCCAGGTCAAGCATGTGTAGATGTGGGTGCTCACAAAACATTAATTAGGCAACCAGAGTGACAAATATATGTGCACTTGTCACCTGCAAAAAGTTTGTTTTTTTTTTTTAAATTTGTTTATTATTATTTTTAAGGCTTTACAGTGTGAAAACCAAAGAGGGCTAATGCAGCTGATTAAAAACATGATGCCACATTATCTTTATTGGCTCACATTCATTTTTGAAATGGGAATGTTTTTACAGCGCTAATGATTGCATAATGTTCCAAAACTGAATAGTTGCATAATTGCCTTTTGTCACATCCCCTTGCTCTCGAAATGAAAGCTATTTTTCATTATCATTTTATGTATATTACACTACATTAAGCCCTTGCCCTTAAGGTGATGTTTGCAGATTTGCTTGACATTTTCTGCTTTTCTCACACATTAAGTCTCTTTAACAGTGTGAGTAATAATGTTTTCCCAGTTTCTCTCTGACTCCAGAGTTTCTGGACATTTCACTTTAATTCATTTTAATTTCACTGTAATTCAAACGGTTTATTAATTCCATTTGTTCTTTGACTGGAGCAGAAGTGCTCAGCAGCTTCGCTCTGCAGCATCACCACGGAGGTGCTAAAGGTTTTGAATGCTACTGAGGACCTGATTGGTGAGGCGGGAGGTGAGAGCTACACCCCTTCTGAGTCTATGAGTGCTTCTCCCATATCCAGCAGCTCTGAGACCCGCAAGTTGGACCAGAGGCTTACCAAAATGGAGGAGAATGTAAGCTAGAGAGCACCTCCGCCCAGTAGTTTTGCCTCCTGAGCTTTCGGTGCTAATGAGAACTAAAAGTTTCGCTCTTTTCTGTGCAGGTTTATCTTGCTGCTGGTGCGGTGTATGGCCTTGAGGGAGCACTGGGAGACCTAGAGCACTGCGCCCGCAGTATTAGCAGTGGGACAACAGACCAAGAGCTGGCTTTCCTGGAAGATCAAGTGGCTACTGCGGCTGCTCAAGTCCAGCAGTCTGAACTGCAGGTACTTGAGAGGATCGATGACTGTTTGCACACATCTTTATACTGCTAATCATATGTTATAGTCTTACTAAAACTAAACAAATGTAACCAGACCTATTGCCTGAAACATCCTCTTTAAATTCTCTTGAATAAATCCTCTTTCTGTTTTAAGATATCAAACATTGAGGCAAGAATATCAGCTCTGAAAACAGCTGGGTTGAACGTGACTGTCTGCAATCGCTTCTCCAAGCTCAAGCCAAAGTCTAAGGTACTCGCTGGCCTTCCTGCACACTTAATCTTTCACACTTTTTTTTCTTTTCTTTTTTTTTTTTTTAACTTTCAGGCCATATGTAATGTTTTTAAAGAGTATTGATGTTCCTGATGAACTTGTTTGTGCTTATATAGTAATGGATGATTATCGAAATAAAGAAGTGGTCAGCTATGGTTGGTTTGTTCATTTTAATGAACTATAATAGGTGTGCGACGGTAATATTCTCATTACAGCCTCAAACCCTGGACTCATCACGCCATCAGAGGCGGAAGCTTCCAGCGCCTCCACTAAAAGGTACCAAACGTGCTTATTTTGCTCACTTTGGAGGAATCTATTATGTTCAGACAAAGAAAAATATGTCTATGCATGATTTTTTTTTCTTAAACTAAACTGCTGACTTATGCAGGGTACAGCCTTGTATACACAAAGTGTGAATGTGTATGCTTACGTGTGTGAAACCAAGACACCTAGAGACGGGGACTGAGACAGAGGGGAGGGACATTTTTATTCGGCCTTAGTTAATATCACACATTTTATGCTTTGTCCTAAAAGAAGAGTGAGGCCATTGAATGGATGTAAAAGTGAATACATTTGCAAAAAAGAGACTAAGTAACTGAAAAGCCCCATTAGATGTAAAGCAGCCAAATGGTCCAGGGGGATAAGGCTGTTTTATCAACCAACTAGAAGTCGGTTCCTTTTCATATTAGTGAAAGGCCTCTTTCTGCTACAGCTTTCTTTATTTTCTTTTTTTGTCTCTCTTTTTTTCTTCACCATCACCTACACAATGACTTTGATTCAGGGTGGCTTTTTAGCAAAGCTCCAAAGAGAGACAGCAGAAAGGACAATGGGTCAAACTCAGTGACCAAGATATTGATTCAGTGATTCCACCTTAGTGTGTCCCTTCTATCAGTCCATACAACATGCTCCACATTTGTAGTGAAAATATACTGACATTTAGCTATACACTATCACTCAGAAACCTGGGGTTGCTTTGAAATGATCAAGAGGAAAAGCACTTTTTTGATCCAATACAACATTATAGAATAAATATGATGTAAATGACTTGTTTAAACCAAGGTTACAATGACTCTTTCATGCAATGTGTACTACCCCATCACAAACTATCAAAATCTGTCTTTTACAGCTACCGTGTCATAAATCTGCCAGTTTAGAACATTGAGGTGTCTAATTACTCTAATGTGTACTGGAGACCCCCACTTTTATTTCAGGTTAGAGCCAGTTTGCAGAGCCCTGTGAAAGGAGTAGTGCACGTTGTTGTATGAAACCTTCAGTTTATCTGGCAATTTCCAGGAACAACATTTATTGCTTAAAGCAACAGTAGTTGAGAGTTTCATGGGAAAACACTGTGACATTCCCAAACCAGATGCTAGATGTAATTTCTCCAGCATGTCCTGCGTCTGCCCCAGGGCCTCCATGACATGCCCAAAACACCTGATGTGGGAAGTGCCTAGGAGGCATCCTAGTCAGATTCCTGAACCAACTCAGTTGGTTTCTTTTGATGTGGAGGTGTAGCAGCTCTACTGTGAGTACCTCCTGAATGCCTAAGCTCCTCGCCTTATCTTTTAGGGAGAGCTCAGACACCCTAAGGAGGATGCTCATTTCCTCCGCTTGTACTCACAATGTCACTCTTTCAGAACCCGGCTCAGGGTGGGGCGGCCGTCTGCCATGATAGGTTGGGGGTGAAGAAATGGAGGCAGGACAAAGGACACAAATATATATGTGCTTTTCCCAAAAAGTTGATTCTGTTCATCTGGGAAAGGTTACAGCCAAATGAACAGAATCAACTTTTCTGGATTTCCTTACCTGGATGATTGAGCATGAATCAAAACACGTATGCAGTCTTTTTTCTTTTTCTTTTTTTAATCTTCTTTACTGAGACCTTTTTTTTTTTTCTAATTTCAGAGCAGTTGGAGCCAGAGCAGCAGGTTAAAGTATTTCGGCCATAGTGACAGTCAACAGCACAATGAGTCCCTCAGGGCTATTTTCAAGCCCCAGGGACAGGGGCCCTTCACATCCAGTGCCTTGACCCAGCATCTGCCTCTAGCTCCAGGCCAAGCAGGGGCCACCACCTGCCCTGTGTAACCCAACTCAGCACTCACTCCTCACACAAGCTCAGTACCCATCAATTAAAGAGATTGAAGAAGACATCGCTGGATCTTTCTCTTTTACCAATATCTATTTCACGCTGTTTTTCCTCCTTACTACACACACACACACACACACAGAAAGATGTTACTCGACAGTCGGTTTCTCTGCCTTAAGATCTGCAAACACTCCTCATAAGCCGACTTAAAAGAATATATATGTACAGACAAAGAAAAACTCAGTTTTCTATCTGTTTGCAAGAGTGTTGTGAATTAATGTGCAATGAAGCTGTGGAAAAATCATAAGAAACTTTGTGTGATTCAGTGTCCCGAAAAGAGGCTGAGCCATGTTTTATACTGCATCGTCTTTCTCACCATGAACCAAGAAATGTTACGGGGGATTTAATCGAACTGTTTTATTTTTTTGTTGTTGTTTTGATGATTGTCAATATCCACCCAGACATAGCTATCAGATGGTAATCACCAAATGGGGATGATTGTAACCTTCACTATTTTAACGATTTATACAAATCACAAGCAAACTAGAAAAGAGTTAGAAAGGAGAGCTGTTTAGATGTTCAAAGTATCACGGCACGAGTGTTTTTTGTTTTGTTTGGGTTTTTAGTTTGTTTGTTTTTTGCACCATGTGCTCGATGGCCATAAAGGAATAGTAAGTACATTGACAAACTGTAGCTGAGAAGAAATTAAGCTAGTTAAAAGAGCAGGTCAACATGTTGAAAACATAATCATTTAATTTCTTGCTGTGACCTAAATAACTTAGCGCAGCCACTGTCAAGACAAACTTTCAAACTTATATCAAGAAAACAGGAGAGGTAAAATCAATAAATGGGCAGCTAACGATAATCCGAAACCCAAGGGAGCTGGACAGAACCAAGCTCGTTGCTTCCTCCTTTTTCAGTGTCTGAGCTAAGCTAAGCATCCATTTGTAACGCTGACATTTCACTGGTGAGGAGTGCGTAAATTTATTTAGGAAAGGAAAAGCTGATTTGTAGATATATTCACATATATTCCCGTACTTGGAAGTTGTGGGTTACAACATATAAATAGATCAAAATAAGGTTTGATAATGTCTTAGTTAAGATCTGTGTGGAGCTCCATCTGATATTCAAGTTGGGTCTGAAAATCCTCCTCCATGGCATATGTGGTTTCTCCAACGCAAAGCCATTCTTCCTCCTCCCTGTCATTTTCTTTGTTTACTTTAAAACTTTGTGGCCTTTTATTTAAGGAGAAAAAACTTTATTTTCATGTTTTCCCTTTGCCGGGGTCACGTCTGATCTTTTGTGTTGCATTCAAAAATTCTTGTAAAGATTTTTACATAACGAAGTCTGACGGGCTATATAACAAATGCCATGAAACCATGATTTTGTTACGAGCAATTTATTTTTGTACTGAACGTTTTTATGCAATACCACTGAAATAAGTACTATTGCAAATTAAAGGCTTTATTCTCTCCTCAAAGGAACCCACCTCAGTCAGTCCTACCAGACTCTCTTATGTGTGATGACTCAAATTGCTTTCAGTGTAAGCTTGCATTTACCATTCGATGTTCTGCCAGTAATGACGATGGTAAATGCTTCGAAAACACAGGTGATGAGAGGCACACTTGTACTCCTTAAACACGAGAATACTGCCTTTCAGTTTTGGGAGATTTTATGTTAGCCATGCATACGGTTATCAGAGTTCTTGCTTTGGCTCCAGCTTAATAAGAGCAGGTCTGGATTCTCTGATAGTGTTTGAAAGGTGTGATGATCTTCTGTATGAATGCTCTGCCCCTTCTATTAGTGACCTTTTCATCCCCAGCCTTTCGCATCTTGGGTTTGCACATTGATCTTGTATTTTTGTCAATCTTGTTCTCCAAAGGTGTTGATGTATAAAAGAGCATGTTTCTGGCTTTATCAAACTGATGAAAAATGTCTCTCTAAGAAGCACAGCCACAAGGGTCCAATCATCAGTGTCCTGTATTTTTCTAATGTAAAAAAACGAATAAAAAATAACAATATCTCATTGCAGAATTTGTTAATATATGTATATGTGTGAAAAACATGGATATGATATGATAATGTGTTTATTGCCCAATCATAGTTGACAAATCGTTCAGTGTTGTACAAGAGACTGTGTATAAATGTCATGACTTGTGACGCTGGATTTGCACAGGACGTCTCACTGGCTGTTGGAACAGTGTCCCGGATACTGAGAAACGATGAGATTCTCCCAGAGCTAAAAACAAATGTTGCTTTTGTTCCTGTTTAAGTCCAGTGTGAACGACAATGAAGAGGTTCACTGTGCACAGCTCCACAGGCGGGCCATTCACTTTTATGTGCAGTTGTTTGTTGCAATCCATATGAAATGTTGGGGAAATTAATAACAAGCAAAAAAAACAAAAAAAAGCAGATTCTCTATGTGCCACAGTACTCTGAGAAAAAAAATGTATTATGAAATAAATAAAATTTGCAAACTTAAAATCCCCCCCCCCCCCCCCCCCTTTTTTTTTTTTTTTTTTTTTTTAAAAATAATTTTTTTTTTAATTTAAAAAAATGTA
>VVHJ01035632.1:23905-40764 GCA_015107715.1 Tylochromis polylepis
CCCCACCCCCCTGCTTTCTTTTTTTGTTTGTTTTTCAAAGAAAATGTTTGTCTTCAAACTCAGGAAAGTTACAAGCAAGGTTGTCAACAGATATAATCATAACATCCTGATTTATTAATCAATATAGAGTGCATTTTTATGTACAGACATGGGTGAAGCTCAAAGCAGACACGAGAGAAATATGAAGAAGTGTATATAATCTCGATTTTTAAAAAATAACAAACAAAAAACAAAACGGAGTTTTTGGATGTGGGGAGGAGAGCACATCACGGTAACCAATCGCCGTCCTCTCCGTCGAGCACTTTTCCAAGGTTCTCCTTGTTTCTAAGGCTGCTGAGCAGCAGCTCCAACGTCCTGATGACGGGCATCCCATCGCTGCCCAGAGCCTCCAGACTGCTGTGCCTCTTCCCAAAGCGCCCAATGGGCCTCACCCCACGCCCCACATACCAGAATGGGTCTATCTCTGGACCTGAAAACCACACAGAGGCAAGTTCATCAGTAGCACATAAAGCAAGGCATCCATACAACATGTTAACAGCTATGCTTGAAAACAGAATTCATATTTAGGAAAAGGGTGGTTAAAAATTCTGTTAGTGGAGGGACTGTGAGGACAAAGAGTACTATTACAGCCACAAAACATCATGATTTTGCTTTTTTTTGGTTTTTTTATTTTATTGTGTCTTTGGTGGCTATCATTCAGTCCTCAAATAATGGCATTCTGATATATTACCATGTGAAGTCTGAAAGCCTTTCAAATTAACTGCCAAATATGTTTTCCGTCTTTAAACAACTCCTGAAATGTATAACAGCTCACATCTGTTCAGAGTCTTTAATATGCAACAACACAGAAGGCTGATCAACAGTATTAATAAAGTAACAAATATTTTGATATCAAAATATATTTAATTCAATATCCAGCGTGGGAGAGCCAGTATTGGTACTCCAAAAATGATCCAATTATTTTTTTACCCTACAGCCACGCACTGAATTTACATTTGATGGCTGATTGAAGGTGAAAAACAGGTTAGCATTTCCTCACTCTGAATTAAACAGTGTGTAATTATCCAAATTAAAGTCTAATAACAGCCTGCTTTACTGTAAAGTCTCCTGGTTACACTGACAGACAGTGTCTCTTCAAACTTAATAACTGGAAATCATTTTTAAAGAATTCCATGAATAAAATATGATTGTTAAGAAATAACTACATTAGATCCACTGAATTCCATACATTCAGGCACACACTTTATTAAATTGTGGCTGATTTAATAAAGTGTAATATTTAGTTTTTGTTTTGTCGTGAGCGCGTAAACGGTAGAAAATCCGATCTGATCCTCTTCGGGAAAGTAAAATCGGAATGATTTAAAGAAAACGGGTCTTACTTCTGTTGTCTACATTATGAACAATGTGGAAGTCGTGCTCCACTGTGGTGCTGTGAGCGCGGCTGAAGCTGGAGGAGAGGAGGAGGAGCAGCGCCAGAGCTGCGGGCAGCCAGCGGCTCGTCAGGACGCAGTGCCGGACATCAGCCGCTCTCACGGGCAGCATGCTGTGGTGTCGCTCAAGGCACTAAAGACAGGAAGGAGGGACGCAGTTATAAGTAACTTATCACTTTTGAGAAGACACTGAAAACAGGAGCTATTCGCAAAAACAAAAAAAGACAGAGCTTGATAAAATTAGAGATTTGTGTTTAATGAGAGCAATAGTAAAACTTAACGAAACACAGTCTCAAGTAGGATTAAGTCTTTTAAACCTCGGGACTAATCACCGAAACTCTAATCAGAAAACTTCAATTTCACAAATCTGAATGATGATAGAAACTCGGTATAGTTTCCTTTGTGATTGTTATAAATTAGAAATCCTTTGGGATTATGTGCAGGTTGAAATATTATAAGTAGCCGCAATTAGCACAATTGTAGTTATTAAAAGCAAAGTTGAAAAAAAAGAAGAAAAAAAAGCATAATTTGTATGCGTTAGACACATGCAAAATGTAAACCCCAAATGGTAAATACTCACCCTGGACTTTGGTAACAGGCTGAGGTCAGTTGGTGGATGTCTGGAGTCTTTATTGTTGGCAGGTGTGCCCCAGCTTATATATATATCCATGCTGCCCATGAGGTTGTTGGATGATGAATCAAGAACGTCAGTCAGCCACAGTGATCCCAGACAACTGGATGCATCACCCTTCCTCTGCTCCTCCCACTCTTTAAACCCCCCCATCCTTTTGAGAATGGAGTTTTGCTTTCAGAGTTTTCCTGACGTCTGTCACGCAGCAGAGCAGTCCATCAGCAGGTCAATGACATGCAGACACCTTTAAATTCATGAACATGTGGAGACCCACCAGCCCAAGTAGGTCTGTGAGACAATGACCCGAAGCTTTAGTGGGCGTTTTATGATTAGCCTTTCATCAATCAGCTTGATAGGGACTGGGGAGCACACAATCAGCTGCTGCAAAATGCTTCTTGGTTAAGATGTCTTCTCATAAGCTTTTGGAACTTCATTGATTCATGACTGGCTCTGAAAAGTCACATACACTCACAGTGCTACACATCAGGAAGAAGTGAGTGTAAATATTCTGCATTTGCCACTGGTAGGTACTGAAAGGTGACAGTGAATCACAAGTGAGAGGCTATACATGGTGAGGAGAGCTTTTCAAATGTATTCAGGTGTTAAGGCCCCTTGGGGCCCAAACCAGCATCTGTAAAGGTCAGGAAACTGTAACAAAAACTGCTTTGAATTTAACCGTGCAGCTTATCCGTAAGCTAGGTGTGAGTTTTGCGTTGTTAATCCATTCTGTTCAGTATATTGACAATGTGTCTTTTTCTATATGTTGAGACTCTTAGAGCTGACAGTAAATAGATTGTACCTCTGTCCCTGAGTCGCGTTTGATGGGTGAATCTATAATTAAAGTCAAATGTTGCACTTCTACAGGTGTGTGTGAGCTTTTTACAAAACAGAAAAAAATATACAGTGTATAAATATATAAATGTCTATGTTTCCACTGTATATGTTGAAAACCATAAACCTTAACATACATCGTCAGACACTTTACTAGGTACACCTTGTCAGTTTACAGTGCTTTAGTTTTCAGATCTGACGTAATTCTTTGTGGCACAGATTCAACAAGGTGTTGGAAACATTCCTCTGAGATTTTGGTCATAGTTGGCACGCTAGCGTCACACAGTTGTTGCAGATTTGTTGGCTGCACATCTATGATCTGAATCTCTCATTCCGCCACATCCCAAATCGATTGAGATCTGATGATTGTGCATTGTGGAGACCATCTGAGTACAGCCAACTCATTGTCATGTTTAAGGTAACAGTTTGAGATGATCTGAGCTTTGTGACATGAAGCATTATCCTGCTGGAAGCAGCCATAAGAAGATGGGTACACTCTGGTCATAAAAGGATGACGATACCAACATTACTGAGGTGCTGTGGAATTTAAACAATCCTCAGTTGGTTATAAGGGTCCGCACACCATTATACCACCACCAGCAGTCTGAACTACTGATACAAGGCAGGAAGGATCCATGCTTGCATGTTGTTTATGCAGCAGAAATTGAAACTCATCAGACTAGGCAACATTTTTCCAGTCGTCTGTTTTTCACTTTTAGTGAATCAATGCAAATTGTAGCCTTCGTTTCCTGTTCTTAGCTGACCAAAGTGTCACCCAGTATGGTTTTCTGCTGCTGTAGCCCATTTACTTCTGCTTCATGTTGTGCTTCAAAGATGCTCTTCTGCACCTTGGTTGTAATGAGTAATTATTTGAACTACTGAATCACTTAAATCACTTTTTTTCCAATTCTGATGCTCAGTTTGAACTTCAGCAGGTCATCTTGGCCATGTCTACATGCTTTAATGTACTGAGTTGCTGACATATGACTGGATGATTAGATATTAGCATTAACAAGAAGCTGAACAGGTGTGCCTAACAAACAGGTGTACTTTATTTAAAACAGCAAAATACATCTGTAATTTTTGTCAGTTATGTTACAATATGCATCCATTCAAATGCACATCAAATAATTATTAAACTCCATCTAAAACTACGCAGAATATCACTGATAGCACGTGTTTATGTTCATGTACACAACTCCACCCTGCAGCAGCACTTTTGTGCCCCTCCTACCGATTAGAGCAGCCATAATTGCGTCATGGCTGAGATCAGATTGTATGTTGCAGAGTGCAGCTGCAGTAATGAGAAGATAACAACCTGAGGATGTGCAATTGCAACACAATGTGGAAAAATCCATAAATAATTAGGCAAATTAGATTTATGACAGGGAACGCTTATTTGCTGGTGTCACCCTTGGATGCATTTTGCAGACAAATACATTTAAAAAGGGCACAGAACAATGTTCTCAGTTCCTAATGTGCAATGTTTCTCTCTCGCTGCTCCTGCCCAGATAATTCCAGCAGTAAGTTTTCCTGCCTGAAAGCAAGAACACACTACATTGCAGTATTTTTCATTTTAAACTTTTCTCTCATGACTGTGGGGTCATAGGTCCCTGAATAATCACTGATCCAGTGAAAATTCTTCAAATTTGACTCAAAAGACTGATTCTTGTCTCATCAGCTCCTGGGGGACTGTGTCATTTGTGTTACAGTGAATGGAAGTATTGCTCAAGTCACAGCACTGGGTACCCACCCAGGCTTCCTGCTCCATGACACACTATGAATAATATATCTGAAAGATCAAGATATTTTAATTGTTTATAAATGACAGCTAAGTAGTGACTGTGGCCCAGTGGCCTAATGGACAAGGCACCATCCTCCAGCGCTTGGGATTGTGGATTCAAGTCCCACCTGGGTTGAGAGTATGTGTAAAACATGGGAAGTTATAGGGTTAATAATCTAAAGAAAATTCTGTTAGATGAGGTTCAATGTGTAGTTAAACATCTTTACACTTGCAAAAAAGGGAGTTTGGGCCACTTAAGATCAAAGGGGGCTGTATGTGGCCTACCATGTTTGGGTTTGACATCCCTGATCTAAAGCCTTTCTCTTCTGTGCTACATTGCTGACACACAATCCATGATCTAAAGTGTGTGGGGATGGGACAACAGGAGGTATTTCCCTTACACCTTGAAGTCAGAACAAAGGCCATTTAGTATATAGAAATATTCTACATCCACAAACTCTTCACACAGGCATTTCAGGGGCAACAAGGACATAAAACATTTTATTTTTGTGAGGACGTGAATATTTTAAAAGTAAACCTTTTATGAAAGGTCACTGTTGAATAGATGGCTGGTAAATGTTTTCTGCTGAATGTCACAAAAGCCATTTTCAGGCCATCAGAGGAGAGCAATGGCCCACAGAGGCCCAGTGGCCTAATGGACAAGGCACCAGCCTCCGGAGCTGGGGATTGTGGGTTCAAGTCCCACCTGGGTCAAGACTGCTAGAACAGATATTTAACAGAGAAACTGATGTCTCTGTTGAGTCAACCAAAAGTGAGAACTGACAAAAAATGCATACTGTAATGCCTGCTTTGGTGGCGTTATATAGAGTCGTCGTTGATCTTGAAAATGTATATAAATAATTATATTTCCATAGACATGAATTATTTAGAAGATGATGGGAACATCCATCGATCGTTTTTGTAAACGGGATGCTTTGCTGCCTCTTTGTGGTGAAATGCGCACATAGACTTCTTCTGCACTACATCGCAAAAAAAAAACAAAAAAAAACCCTGTAAACATATATATAAACACACACACACACAATCTATCTCTGTGTCAAGAGAGAAGAAAGCAGAAGTGAATCTTCCGTGCAGCTAAAAAAAGAAACAGCGTTCACATGAATCATAAATATTACAGCAGTATACGTCACCTCACGGGGAACGCATGCGCAACGTGAAATGAAAGCAAACAGCAACATATCGATACCAGTCTCAAACTACTACCATAACCTTGGAGTCGGGACGGTATCTTATGGGAACACAGGCAAGGGAACTTTACTTAGAAGCCAAACTAAGACACCCCGAATCTGCCTGAAACGGAGCTTTCTCGAAAAAAGAAGAGAGAAGCGAAACATCGCTCGCGTTTGACTTTTTGGAAGTGGCTCAAAATAGTTCTCCGACTCTGCGCACTTGCTTCCTGTTGACACTGACTCCATCAAAAAACCAGTCAAACGACTCACTGAAAGAAATGTAAAAGAAACGAAAGTCGAGGCCAGGTAAGAACGCGGGACAGAAGGTAAACAGACAGGCAAACAGGACTCCGCTGGAGCTATTTTCTACATGAGTCTTCGGGCAGGATGTCGCTGAGTTCAGGCGGTTGGGCTCACTCCTCCCCCGACCACACACCGGACCACTCCGCCGCTCTCCCCAGCCACTATGGGGCCTCACAGTCGCAACTTGGATGCCACACCGTCCTCATGTCGGTTCGGGTGTCAGTGTGCCATTCTGGGATTCGGCCGCTGTGTCTTCCGGGAGCAGGTGATGAGTCACTCCGCCTGCAGCTCAGCATGGACCCGGGGAAATCCGGGGAATTCCGGCTGTCGCTCCTGGAAAACGGCGGGACTGGCCGAAGTGTGGTGAGTTCACAGCAGTGCGGGGGTTGACTTGTTGTGGTGTATGTGTGTGTTTTTAAACGTGTTATTAACATCCTGTTAAAAGATAATACGAAAGAGATGTATTCTAGATGTGCCTCCACATCAGTGCAAGGCTTTATGTTATTCATGTTTATTTTTAATGAGCTACGTCAAGCAGTGCAGTGATTCACAGTTTTCTGGCTTTAGACCAAAGCCATTCTGGTCTAGGAAATCCCCGCAGACCCTTCAGGGTCTTATGTAAATTGCCTTATGCAAAGGCCATACCCTGTCTGTCCATATCCTCTTTGCACAGGTTGTTTGGGTGTTTTTAAAGGGCACCCATGACCAGGGGGGACAGATTCAGGTCACTCTGCTTGCAAACAAATGCTATGTTTTATAGTTTTGTATATGTTTATTTTATCTAACTACATTTTTTTTACAGTATATTGGGAAATTAAAGTTTAGACAAACCCATCACACAGTGACAAACACGACTGCCTTTAATTTCCTCTGACGCTCGCTCACTCTTCTTTATTATTTCAGACCATTGCCGAGTTTGATTTGAGGAGCATGAACTACGAGGTGAAGTCGCCAAAGTGCCACGAGCTGAGTTTGGCTGTTCCTCCCCATGATCGCATCAGCTTCAACTTTCGCTGCGAGCAGGAAGCCCAGGAGTGGGCCACTGTGGTGATGTCGTCACTGAGAGAAGCACACAGAGGTCAGTCACCCAGGAGAGCAAACACTTTTAGATGACAAACAGATATTTGGCCTTGGAGCAAAGTCCATCCAGCCTTTTTATTCTGCTTATCCAACTGACACAAAGAAACAACCATTCACACATGACAAATTTAGAATAACCAAATAACTTAACCCCACTAACTGCATGTCTTTGGACTGTGGGAAAAGTCAGAGTACCCAGAGAAAACCCAACTCAGATACATTGAGAACATGCAAATTTCACACAGAAAGGCTCGTGCCAGATGGTAGAGTCAAACCCAGGGCCTTCTTGCTGTGAGGCAATAGTGTTAACCGCCATGCTGCAAATGCATTCAAGTCTGCAAAATATTGTAGGATGCTTTTGCTATGCTGATCCACCCTGTAGCGAATTTGTGTTTGTGCAAACTGAGGTATAAAATTGACCGTGTCCAGTGGCTGGTAGCAACACCACCGTGAATCTCACCATTCCAAGCTTCATCAGAGTCTACACCCTAACTAGACTACGAATGATAAACCTCAGATTGTCTCATGGACTGTGTGTAACATTCATCAACCTAGTAGGCTAATAATGACATCATTGTGGAATAGCATTCATATTCGTAAAGCTATAAACTGTAGTTTTAAAAGTAAAGTGAGAATTGTTTAAATCATGCCCTGAGCCTTTTTCCTTATCCTTTAACATACAACACAGAGAACAAACCTGCGTCACATCAGTGTTTGTTGTGACCTACCCTTCCCTTAACTTCTCCCATATATGTGTAACTGCCCATTCTGACTCAAGGATGCTGAGGCCTGTGTGAGCCAAGAGCTCTTTGTTCTCCTCATGGCTAAAAATAGTTGTTCGTGCCTCTGGCTGTATGTTTGAAGTTGCACAAAATCCAATCAAACTAAATTTATTTAAGGATGTTTTTAACCAAGCAAATTCAATCACAATTATCAGACAGGCAACATGGGTAATATATGCAAAACGCAAGTTAGTGCAGGTTAAACCACATAAGATAAACGCGACATACAAATAGATTTAGTAAAATAAAAACGAGGGCGATTACTTGGACCTGCGTGAAACACTGCGTGTCCTTCCTGGTCAGCACGGCTGCTCGACAGAGTTGCACTCAAACAATGGGGACCTCTCTTTTTTGAAAAAGTGCAGCATTTGTGTGCGTGACTGGGATACAAACTGTGGAAGTGATGGTCTAATATACAAATTAGCCCTGTGGAACCAAGCACAGCAGTGTCAACTGATTCCACTTTCATAGTGGAAACAGAGTGGCAGGCGTTAGCTGTTACTCTTCATATCTCCATACGTTGCCTTGCTTCCCCCTGTGGGCTCAACTCACACAAACATGCAAAATGATAAAATCACAAGAAGATTGAGTTTCTTCTCAGATGTTTCAGAGCTTAATGTGTTTTCTTTATCTCTTTCTTGTCTTTGATATCTGTTTAGTTAAAAGCCCATTTTTTTCTATAACGGCAGCCTCCCCTCACCATAATGAGCCACAGCAGCCCCCCGACGGTCTCCATCATCAGAACACCTCAGCTTTGCAGCAAACAGGTCCGTGTGATACCTCTGTTTCTGTTTTCATTCATTTATTTGTTGTTAGCCCACTTCTGATCTCTGCATGTCTGTCTGTGTTTCATCATGCGTGCCTTTTATGTTTCATCTGTAGAGGACACTTGTATAGAGCTGAGCAAAGCGATAGAGGCAGGTGACATGCAGTCTGCTTCTGCCTTTGCTGCTACACTCGCCCGTCAGCGTGCGGCACTTAGGATCCAGCCCTCCACCAGAGACCACGAATACAATGAAGTCAAGTAGGAACACGATTACTCGTTATGATTTCGATACTTCACGGCACGATCTATAATCAGCAGTTTTATGTTTCGATAATTTGATGTAATCTTAGTTGTTGGCACGGGTTTCATCTTGTCTCACAGTTTGGCTGTCGTAGTGGAGGATTCGTCCTCATCCTGTTGTGTCACTGTGAAAGTTTTCCCACACATGACTACTGCGTCGCTGAAACAGCAGGTTAATTTGAGCTACATATATTTATATCATATTCCTTTCACAGCATGGTTTTGAATCCTGCCCCACTGTTAATGTTTCTCTCTCATTCATCGTCATTCTCTCTGTGTTTGCTCCCGTTCCTTTCCAGATGTTTCTCGAATACGGCTTTCACCCACGAGTGCAGCGCTGGGTGATTGGCCAGTGCTTGTGCGCCGACCATCGATCCCTCGCCTCGTACGGTGTTCGTCAGCACGGTGACACGGCCTTCTTGTACCTCTTGTCAGCCCGCCACGCTCGCTTGACCCCGCAGGCCCTCCAGCAGGATCAGGAGAGCATCCTCCTCCTCAGCCCTTCATCTCAGTCTTTTCAAAACCCGTTACTCCCTGCTACCTCTGCAAATGGCCCCTCATCTCAGGACTGGAGGCCTTACACCACACTTCCTTCTAGACTCCGTACCACTAACAACACTGGTAAGATGTGGTCTCTTCACAGTGGGTTATGTGAAATCTGAGCTATTTAAATCAGAATTACACATGTATATTTGTTGCTTTAGTAACAAAGGGGGAACACCTTTGCACTGAAACCCTTGTGACCACCTCGAGACATTATGGTAGTGGCCTGCGTTGACAGCCTGATGCTAGGGGAATTTACGTTTTGCACGGTGGGGTGAATGTCGAGGGGAAAAAAGTGACAAGGATGCTCCTGACCTGTTTGACACAGAACTTAATATTTTGTCACATAAAGTAGGTCACAGCACAGTTTCTGAGACATGATCTAGAAGCAGAAGTGTTTGAAGTTGTTGCTCACTGCCCAAAAAGACCAAAAATAGTGACCACATTTAAATGAAGTATAGCTTTTGTTTTTCAGTGACAGATTCAAAGACTTTATTGATCTCACCTTGTATGACTCTTTAACACCTTGGTCCTATTATTAGATTAAAATAAATAAATAAATGATGTAAAGCGAGCAATCCCCCACTAAACACTGTGCCATAGTTTAACTGTGACTTTGTATGGTCTGTGCCCACATAGTGAAAATGTAATTCAGCAGAGTACCAAGAAAAGTAATAATTATTCAATTTAGATCTACATGCATATACTTCATATTTGTGTGTCCAGCCTAGTGATTTACATTAGACAGTGCAGTCAAATTTATATTCTTAACTTAGCTTAAATTCTTATACTTAAAAAAAAGCCCATTAGAATCCTGCAGCTGTTTGTGCTACTTTAATGGGACAAACAGCTGCAGGACAAAATGCAGCTGTTTGTCCTATTAAAGTAGCACAAACAGCTGTAGTCTATAGCAAAGAACAGTTTTTTTTGTTGCAAGTTAACATATATATATATTTGCACCTGCTATATGTATCACCCAAAGCCATAAAGCCTTTCACACACTGGCGTATTGAGCAAACATGTTTGCACGTAGATTTGATGTTGGCTGCTTCGTTTTTTTTCTCTCCTTAAATGCCTCAGGCGGATCAGAGAGACAAACCATCAGAGAGATCAGAGATCTCGTCAACCTAGAGATGCCCCAGCTTGATAAAGCACTGAGCCCAAACACATTGCCTAGCCAGGTAATGTAATTATAGTCAACCTATCAAAAACAGATACTCAAAATACACATGCTTGAGTTCAGAAAGTTCAGAGAGTTCATAAAAAGAATGTAGAGAATAACGGCACTAAACTAATTTTCAGGGTTGGTCATGTCCCTCGTGCACCTACATTAACAAACCAACACGGCCGGGCTGTGAGATCTGCAGTACAGACCGACCTGAGAACTACGTTATCCCGGGGGGATATCGACCCGATACACTGGAGCTCAGGAGAATCCAGAAGGAGAAAGAAGCTATCCGACAATACCAGCAGGTATTAAAAAAGAATACACTCCAGGTAGTATGAACATGCTTTCACGTGCACATACTTAATATGATTTCTGGAATATAACATGATGATGGACACACAAAACTCAATTAAAAATTCAGGGAGGAGAGCACCACTTAGTGACAGACACAGTTTGGCCAAATTTGACAAAATGCTCAAAGCGAAACCGGTAATAGGGAGAGGGTGATGTGTATTTATTTTTAAAAAATTAATAACAGTGGTATTTGAATTGAAACTTTCAGGCTCTCTCAGGTTGACTCTCTTCTCTTCTGTCTCTGTTTTTTGAAGGAGAAAGGGAGAAGAGAGGTGCTGAGGAGTGCTGGGCTTCAAAACACCTCACTCCTGTTTAACCTGGACCAGGACTACTGAACATACAGATACAGGCAGACATACACCTCATGTTCATTTCTATCCTTGAAGCACCATCTCCACTGCAGACACTGCCCATGACTATATGCATGTCCACATGCATGCACTAAAACTGTCATTTTCACCCCTGAAGGCATTTTAAGCCATCTTTAGGCAGGATTCATGCATTGGTTGCATTCCATGTTTAAAGATTCATATGAGAACATATTACTTTCATTTTTTTGCACATTTTCTGAAAAATGTGCAAAAAGTGCTCTAAATGAGCGGTAATGCTGACAATGACGAGCAGGTTTTTAAAAAACCTGTCAGATTTCTTTTTCCATTTTGACCATACATGGCTCCAAAAGACGTTACTCATATTGAACATCCAGTGACAGTCGTAATCACTGCGGCCTTTCAGCAAATCAAGTGAAGTGGCTTTTTAATGAACTCTTTAAGAGCAATAGTTGCCACCAAGTTGAATGTATGAGTCATTTATTTTGCACTGCTATACTGTATATACTCTGAACGGATAAAAATAAAAGGTTTTGACTCTGTGTGCTTGTCTGTATTTGTGTACGTGAGGATTTTCAGCATTATCGAGTTTAATATGCCATTTATAAGAAAAAGCTGGAAGAACGCAGTTTACAGAACTTGCCTTTAACCTTCACTTCCCTCCCCCAACAACACCGCTCCTTCTTCCAGGCGAGGGAAGAGGAGCGAAGGCAGAACTTTGCCCGGCTGGTGATGATGGATGGTCAGGACCTGGTGCCTAACCATGAATCTGTGGAGTGTAGGATCTGCTATGCAGGCCTACAGCCGGGAGATGGCATCCTCCTGAGAGAGTGTCTCCACTGTTTTTGCAGGTAAAATTTAGGGGTGGCGTTTTTTTGTTTTTTTTGTTGTACACCTTGGGTGACTTTTCTGTGTTTGTGTGCATGCCTGCTTAGAGAGTGCTTGCGCTCTGTCATTATGCTGAGCGAGGAGCCTGAGGTGTCCTGTCCCTACAGAGATGACACATACTCCTGTTCCTGCTTCCTGCAGGAGAGGGAGATCAGAGCTGTGAGTGACACCAACTAACAGCTAACAGATAGTTGTTGTTTTTTTTTTAAACTACAGTTTTAGCTTTTAGTGTTAGGAGGAAGATGGTGAATATATGCTGTTTCCTGGTGACAGTTGGTTCCTGCAGAGGAGTATGAACGCTGGCTGCAGAGGGGTCTTTCGGTTGCAGAGTCTCGGTGTGAGGGCAGCTATCACTGTGCTACACCTGACTGTCTGGGCTGGTGTGTGTATGAGGATACTGTCAATGTCTTCCACTGCCCTGTCTGCAAGAAACACAACTGCCTAATCTGCAAGGTATAAATCATATACAGTATATACTGGTATAAAATAAAATGTAATAATTTATTCCTGTCTTTTGTTCCTATATTGGGGAATGTGAACACATGTGATGCTTCAGATGAACACATGTTCATTTTAATTGCATATTATGCTTGTAAAAATGAAAAATACTTTGTGTAAATGAATGTGTAAATGAAAAATGTCCAAATATTGACATGTTTTTAATTGGTTTGGTTGCTTCATGCTAACTGTAAATTGAATAAGAAATGTTTCTTTCTTACTTTTTTAATTGGATTTATCCGACTGTCCTAGAGTGATTTCCATAAATTACAGTTTTTTAAAAAAATCCTTATTTGTTCCTTTTTCTATTATCTCCTCAGTCTATCCATGAGGGTATGAATTGTAAGCAGTACCAGGACGATCTTGCAGCACGTGCTATCAATGACTCTGCTGCTAAAAGGACAACACATCTACTAAATGTGAGCTACAACAGAAATGCAGTTGTGGTCAGAAGTTTTCATACATTCCTTATGGCATGAATATCACTGTAATTTTGGGCTTTTAATGATTTCTTTGAGCGGTAGCATACATCTTTTTTTATTATTAAAACAAGAATTGGGTGCACAAGTTTGATCCACAAGCAGATGTTTTTGGTAGCCATCAACAAGCTTCTGGTATATATCTGTGATATTTAACCACTCTTCTTGGCAGAATTGGTAGAGTTCTTTTAAATTAGTTGGTCTCTTGGCACAGACCCGCTTTTAGTCCACAAATTTTCAGTAGGGTTGAAGTTTGTACTTTGGGAAGACCATTCCAGTAGCTTAATGTTAGCCTGCTTTATCCATTCCAGAACCAGTTTGTGTGTATTTGGGATCATTGTCCTGTCTGAACACCAACTGAATCAAAGTTTCAACCATCTAGCCGTTGATTTGCGGTGAAGCTGAAGGTAGGAATAATGAAGGAGGTAATCCTCCTTCATTATTCCATCCACTCTGTGCATTGTAACAGTACTACTGGCAGCAAAACAAGCCTAGAGCATGATGCTACCACAACCATGCTTGACAGTTTTACAGTGTTTTTAGGTCTGAACGCCTCAGCTTTACTCCTCCAAACGTTTGTCTTGTAATAGTGGCCAAATAGCTCATTTGACCATAAAACCTTTGTCAGGAAGCCATTTGGCTTGTCCATGTGGGCAGCTGCAAATTTCAGTTGAGATAGGAGGTGTTGATTCATGGTCAGCACCCTCTCAGTCCGTGGCAGTGTAAAGCTCACTTCACAGTGGACAGTGATGCTGCCGTTCTAGCAGTTTGAGCCTTGGCAGTTCCTGGGTTAATCCTGAACACCCTAACCAATTTCCTCTCATCTGAGGGTGACCGTTTGGGTCTTTTTCCAGACCTTGGCAAAGAGTTGACGCATCCAAATAACTTGTACTTACATGCAACCGATAATTCAACTGATAATCTTGGAATCTGCAGTTGTTTAGAAATGACTCTAAGAGACCTTCCCAACTTGTGTAAATCTAAAATTCTCTTTCTTAGATCTACACTGAGTTTTTTGGAGTTTCCCATTGTTCTGAGTATTGGTCAGTCCGATGAGTGCTGTCAAACAAATCCCTTTTATACAGCAAATAAAAACAACAAGTTGTAGTCAGTCACAGTCACTAACAAGAAGTAAACGGGCCTTGACAAGCTAAAAGACATTGTAGAACCTTCATCACTACTTATTAAAATATTTAAGTGAGTGTATGTATATATTTGCGCCTGTGTGTATACTTTTGAATCTGTGTAGATTAGAGAAAATCTCAAATAAATTCAAACTTGTGCAATCAGTTCTTGGTTTTAAAGTAATAAAAGATGTATGCTAACAGTCCCACCCTGGAAAAAGAACAGTCCAAAGAAATAATTAAAATTCCCAAATTACCATGGGATCCATGCCCATGATGAGTGTATGTGAACTTCCGACCACAGCATCTGTACTGTACATGTGACATGAAAGAGAGTTCTTTCAAGAGTTCTGTTTTGAGGCTATTTTTAATGCACAGAGATCGAAGGAACGGTGTTACAGATCCATTTTTACCTCCACTCATAAGCAGTGAATGGCTTTGTGGTCTAATGCTTACAGACAAACTGATATCTACTGGTAATGCTTTCCATATCCTCGCATCTCATATTCTTTCTTCTTTTTCTTGTTCTCGTTTCATCTCTCACAAACAGACGCTTGTGCAATCTGGGGAGGCCATGCACTGTCCCCAGTGTGGCATCATTGTACAGAAGAGAGATGGATGTGACTGGCTGCGCTGTACAGTCTGTCACACTGAGATCTGCTGGGTAACCAGAGGGCCACGCTGGGGGCCAAGGGTATGAAATCTGTCCTTTCTACCTTAACAATTAATCTATTTTGGCTTTTCTTATTAACTTTGGTCAGATGGACTCAAAAACTGTTTATATTCACCTAAAAAGATTGCAAAGCCTTATTTTCCATCAAAATGTGTTCCTCATCCTCATTCTGTTGCTTCTAAAGGGTCCCGGGGACACCAGTGGAGGATGCCGTTGCAACGTGAACAACCGAAAGTGTCACCCTAAATGCCAAAACTGCCACTGAGAGGGTCAAAATGGGTCAGATTGCCCCGAATGAATGAGTGACTGAACTTGAGGAAAAAAGCTGCTTTCTCAATAGCATGGAAAGGAAGACTGAGATTTCTATTTAAGCTATATTTAATACAAAGCTGTGTAGGATTTATACATTAAATACATACTGAGATCTTTAATCAACAAATCTCTAACATCACTTATTTTCACTGGTTTTTCCACTGGAATCCGAATGAAAGAAATAATATTTTTACATGTCGCTGCCTCTCATGAATAAGAATATGTGGTTAGTTATCGTGTCACATCTGACTGTAATGAAGATGAGCGTGGTCAGAAGTATGCGGTATAAAAAAAAAGTATTTACTATGGATGCATGCGGTGCCTTTTCAAAATGTTTGCACAGCTGATGTAGCAGTACAGGTGTGTTACCTTCTGTTTTAGCAGTTACACGCCTGGATGCATTACATGAAACTGAAGTGGCCTTGTTTCTCGTGCACAGAAATCAGTAGCAGGGTGTTTCTGAATGAAACAAAATGTGACAATTTCTCATTGTGATAGATGAATGTGATAAATAGATGAAGCAGGAGTCCCGAGTTACATATAGAAGGATTTCTGAGTGTGTGTATGTGTGTGTTTGTACGTCTGCGTGATGCCGTGTAATGACTGCATGCCTGCCTTGTCACCAAAGAGGTTTGAACTGAAACAAGTGTGTGTCTGATTAGTCGTTCGATTGGGATCTGTTGGTCTGATGCCTGAGAGAAACCAGACTGTTTTCACTGTGTTTTGTTACCCACGACTCTGTGTTTGCCCAGAAGCTGCAGTGCTCACATTTGAGTATTGTGTGACGACGTCACCAATAAATGTCAAAGTGTGTTAATTAATAGGCAGATATTGGTTGTTAAGTTTATATTTTCTAATTGGGGAGGCATGTGTAAACACCTTTTGTCGATAAGCTCGTATTCTTGTAAAAGACCTCGGATGCAATAAAGTAAGTATAGCGATAATTCATAATAGTTTTTCAATTCTACTTCAAAGTGTTGCATCTGTGTAAATACTTGGAATATGTTTTATCCATGTATGCATCAGTGCCCTCTCTCTTCAGTGGAAAAAAGAAAAAAACAACAACACCTAACTTCAAATTCCTGAGTATTCCCTCGACTACACTACTGCCCAAAACTGACAGGCCAACAGAAGATCCTCACTTTTGTCTGTGTGTAAAAGTCAGCACTGTGCTGCTGACTTTCTGTTGTGCCTTAACAATAAATAAATACCACTCAAACTCACACGTGTGTTTGAGAGTGATTTAATGTAGAACCGAGTGAATGAACAGTACCTTAAAGCTGTCATTGTACTTTCTATTCCTTTAGTAGGGTGAATTTTTTTACAGCTTGTAAATGTTCAAAGACTTTATTCCTTTATTTCTGTGAGCAAATTTAATGTGGGGGGGGGGGGGGT
>VVHJ01035632.1:42183-56924 GCA_015107715.1 Tylochromis polylepis
TGCATGCAAAGGAGCGCAGTTCGCATGGGTTTAGGCTGTGCATATATGTCAGCTGCAGAAAAACTTCACTCTTGAAGGATCCGGACAGAGTTCCGTATGTGAGGATTTCTGTGTCTCGATGCTGGCTGACCTGTCTGTGATATTCCTGCAGGCTTCCTCTGGGATATGCATGCTATTGTTCTTTAAAGGACCCTCATTTGGTGCAGTGTGATCACGTCTATTCGCTTCATTTTAAAGCAATGGCATCAGATCACCTCTTTCTGTTTTTTCTTTAAAGATATAGTGGAGTCTAGATTTGTATAAATGATCACCACCATGTATTAAAAATGTTTAAACTCACATTTCTGGGGCTTTACCGTGCATAAAGCGTCACCTTGTCACAGTAGTGTGGACTAAGTTCAAGTGGATATCAAGGTTAGTATATTTGTTAAAGGTAGACTTTAAAAAAAAAGTTACAGTTAACCGAAATTATTTTGTGAACTTTTAAAACTGAGAAAAATAAAATGTAAAAAAATAAATAAATAGAGAGATGACATGCGTAGTTTTTGTTAGTTTGGTAAAAGTTTTGTTACAGCTTTGCTGATGTGGAATTGATGGACATATTTCTAGAGACTGGGTGTCTATAAGACAACTGTTTAAAAAAAAGAAGAAGAAGACTGAAACTAATAAAAACTTAGCTGAAATATGGAAATCCACTCTGGAAACTAACTGAAACTAAACTGAGTCAAAAGCAAAAGTCAAAAATGACATAAATATTTTACACTAATTAGAAAATGCAAAACTATAGTAACTTTGGTAGCCATGCATGAACTTTGCGGACTCAATGCATTAGCAGTGCACTATGAGAGAGGAATGCATGTGTTGTCTCTGCAGTCTGGAGTCAAATAAACAAAGAAAAACCTGGAGGTCTAGGAGAGAGAGGAAAGTGGGTGAAGGAGGGATTTGTGCTGGGTGCAGTAAGTATGGGAGCCACTGGCTTAAAAATAAGAAGGCGGTGTTTTTTAAATGAGAAATGTTCCTCCTCCTTCCCTTTAGAGGTTCCTTAGTTGCTCCTGTATCAGCACAGTGTTGAATGAATAATCTTACCTTCCACCATCTCCTGTTTTTTTTTCCTTAGTGGTACTTTACTTTCTTCACTATGGCTGAGACTAAGGGGAAATTTGACTTTGCCATCGACCGGGGTGGCACCTTCACCGATGTGTTTGCCCGGCTGCCTGATGGTCGTGAGAGAGTCCTGAAGCTCCTGTCCCGGGACCCCCAGAACTACAAAGATGCCCCCACTGAGGGGATCCGCAGAGTCTTAGAGGAGGTAATGTTGCGCTGTCCACCTTCAGCTAAGGAGGTGTCAGTTTTATTACTGTTATAATGGCTGTCAGTTCACTGTTTTTATAGATTATTAATAAGCAGATACCAAATAAAACAGAACAGGCGGCTCAATGTGGAGTCATTATGTAATACTGAGCAACACCATATTCATATCCATACATTATCTGTAGGGATAGCTGTATATGATGCTGATGATGTTTGCATTTCTTGACAGGAAACAGGGAAGGCGTATCCCCGCGATCAGCCTGTAGACACTTCTCTGATTGGCTGGATCAGAATGGGAACTACGGTAGCAACCAATGCGCTGCTGGAGAGGGAGGGAGAAAGGACGGCTCTCCTGGTCACAAAGGGATTCAAGGACCTGCTGCACATTGGCACTCAGGCCAGGCCAAAGCTGTTTGACTTGGTCTGTTTTCTCAGCCCGTGTCAGTGATTGTACTGCATGTGGTGCTCAGTAGTAGTGTGAGGCACGGCTTGTGTCTCAGCAAGGTTTAGTTATTATCTTATTGTGCTGAGGCTTGTGGCAAGTACTGGAGTTTGCCCTGAGCCAGCTGTAGAGTTAACACATTAAGTGGCCGCTTATCTGTAAAGCTCAGGTTACAGATCGGTAAACTGTGGCTTACTGTGCTGTACATAGATTTTTTTTTTCTTTAGCCTTTAAGGTCAGCAGAACACACCAGCTAAACCTGATAAGCTTTTGCACCATAACAGTCTTAAGCCTTAGCTGGATGTAAAAGAAGTTGCTGTTATTGTTTATCACTGTCATGTACTGTGTTCTGGCTTCCCAGTGCGTGTGCTTTGAGCTGCCATAACTTGTGTTTGCACGTGTGTAACAGGAGGTCGGGGTGCCTGACGTCCTGTACGAGGAGGTGATCGAGGTGGACGAGCGAGTTGTCCTCAGGCAAAATGGCTGCCAGCTGCCGAGAAAAGATCTTGCACAGACTGTCACAGGTGCGAGGTGCAGCTGTGGGCTCCCTTCACTGCTGATTTCTTCTGCAGTGTTAGCAGTGTGTGGCTTCAGGTTTTTAGTCCATCGCATTGGCCTGATGTTATACCTTTTAAACATTAGCAGGTTATCAGTATGTGAGGACGTGGGACAGTGGGTACGCCCATCTTTTACACTGTCTGTGCCGCTCCACAGAGCTTCCTGTGGTGCCTGTACAAACTGTGGAATCTTATCAATCTAAATAGACTGAATAATCATGAGATTATTTAAACCTTGACTTCCTTGAAAAAAACCCCACCAGCTATAACAAGCTAACAAGCCCTAAATAGCCCATTATTTATACAATAATAACACATTTGCCTAACAAGCAAAACAATCGTGCACTCTCTGCAGTGTATTTAGTGCAAAATGCAAAGCTGGCCATGGCAACACATCTAATCTGTGGAAACACCTGGATAAAGCGCAAGGATTTTTTTTGGTGTCGTGTGTAAATATTTTAAATGAATAACAAAATATTTCAGGTGAGAGTTATGTTTTGAATTTATTATTTCAGAGTGAGGAAAGTATTGAAAAAAAGTTCTGCTGGGTATTGGTTCAAACGTGGAAGGTGCCAAACCTTAACTGACATCATTTCAGTTAATCGCACTAATCCCTTTGTGTCTTTCCCAGGCAGCACTGGGGATTCTCTTGAGGTGTGGAAGGAGTTAGACCTGGAGCAAGTAGAAAAGGACCTGAGAGGAGTTTTGTCCCGCGGTGTCACCAGTCTGGCTGTCCTTCTTCTGCACTCATACACGTCAGTATTACAGCTTCTTTAATATTTACTCACGATCCTAATCTGCTCTCTTGTCGTCTCCCAGTATCTTGCGTTCCTTCCTTCATCATCCTTCTGCATAGTCATACAATTTGCACGCTGTCTCTCCGTGTCTTTGCGGAAGTATGTTATATGTCCATAGTGCGGTGTCCAGCAGGCTGTTTCTAGTGTGTGTGTTGTGGTTTAATGGGTAGAAGTTCAAGTTGGCATCCCCCTCCACCCTCAGCTTCCCAATTTTTGTGTGTCCTGCTCCTTGAAATTGTTTTCTGTCCTTCTTTCCTAATTTTTTTTGTAACTGTTGTTTCTTGTCTTTGTATTTTTAAATTTTTTTTTTTTTTACTTTATTTTATCTTGTAATTTAACATCTTTTAAGTTGTTATAGTGGTTTAAATTATGCCTGACTCGCTTCCATTATATAAATAAGCTGACCTCGGTCTACAGACTTCATACCTCAGCAGCTTTCTCTTATCTCGGTACCCAATAGTTCTCATTTTTTGCTTTCTGTCACATGTCACAATGAAAGCCCAGAGTTAGTGTTCTTTGCTTTAAGAAGAAGGTGATCAATGGACACTGAAGTGATAAGACAAACACATTATACTGCAAAACAAATTACGTAAGCGTTTAACTTGCTTTCTGGGATTACTTCAGGTGTCTCTCTCTCTCTCTCTCTCTCTCTCTCTCTCTCTCTGTGCTTCAGATGGTCCGAGCATGAGAAAGCAGTGGGCTCTCTGGCTCGTCGCCTGGGCTTCAGCCAGGTGTCTCTTTCCAGTGAGGTCATGCCGATGGTGCGGGCGGTGCCTCGAGGCTATACAGTCTGTGCCGACGCCTACCTCACACCCAAAATTCACCAGTATCTAAAAGGTTTCTCCTCGGGCTTCAAGGATGGCCTGAAGGTTTGTTTTGCTGGCGCATCAGTATGTTTGAGGGGTTGACATTATTCAGAACGGCCTTGTATGTATAAGTACTTTTCCTCTCAATTAGACACTCTCCCACCACCCCTTTAAGTAGCAGCACTGAAAACAATGACTTTCCTGTGAAGAGACAACCAGCAGCTCTCAACCACACAAACCACATATAAATTTGAACTTAACCACACTTTTAAACTAATCTGAACACATAAACCTCCCGTGTCTGTGTGTCTTCAGGATGTAGATGTCTTGTTCATGCAGTCAGATGGAGGCTTGACTCCCATGGAGCAGTTCTGTGGTTCACGGGCTATTCTGTCTGGCCCAGCGGGAGGTGTGGTGGGATACGCCATCACCTCCTACAGCCAGATGGAGAAAAAGCCTGTGATTGGCTTTGACATGGGTGGTGAGTGTATGTGGGAGCGAAGGAGACAACTGAGCATATTCTTGATATTGTCTTGAAGTCTTTTTGGTTGATGTTCATACAGTTTGTTGTTTTCCATGTGCCACATTTAGGATTTGATATTTCAAATGCTATGGAGTAAAGTTACACTTCTCTTTTGGGCGACGTTTTTAACTTTATTTGTCATATTTAGCTTTTCGTACCTACCTGAGCCGCTCTCATTTGTCGTTGTCTGCAGGAACTTCCACAGATGTGAGTCGGTATGCAGGCCAGTATGAGCATGTGTTTGAGGCTACCACAGCTGGAGTCACCTTGCAAGCACCTCAGCTGGACATCAACACCGTGGCTGCAGGCGGAGGATCGCGACTGTTTTTCAGGCGAGTTTGCACAAACAGTGTAAGTGATGGTAGGACTAGCTCCATATTTGCAGGCAATCTTCTATAATTCCAGTATAATGTGATGATGTGGTATTGATATTACCCATTCTGACTTTGATTGTTTTATAGTTTACTTATTTTCTTATTTGATGACTATTCTCTGTGTTTCTTTCTAACCCTACCAGATCGGGGATGTTTATAGTTGGACCAGAGTCTGCAGGAGCACATCCAGGACCAGCCTGCTACAGAAAAGGTAACAGCTTCTCCGTTATTCATTTTCTTTCTTTCTTTCTTTCTTTCTTTCTTTCTTTCTTTCTTTCTTTCTTTCTTTCTCTCTCTCTCTCAATCTAGTGAATCATTAATTATGCAGTTTCAGCTCACTTTTCCCATCCATTCTTTAAATCATTATACTGAGTCCAGCTCCCACTGGCATGGAGCTTGTTGTCCTGTCCTGTTCCCGAGGTTAATCATCCGATTTATGCGTCAGAAGGCTCAAAATTGGCACAAGTCCAAAACTGAGATGATATAACACAAGCTCACCTCATAGTTCTCAGTCAGAACTGTAAAGTGTGCTAACAAAAGAAATCTGAGTCTTCTTTGTTGACGTTCCCTGTAGACTCATTGGTTAGCATTAAGCTTCATTTCAGATACCGTCATCCTCAGTGCCAAGTAAAGCACTGAACGCTAAAGCTGACTCAAAACTCAGAACAATGGGGTTATTCAAAAACAGACTGAGACCTGATTCCCTGTCGGGTGCTGTGGTATTTTCCCAGGTGGACCTCTGACTGTGACAGATGCTAACTTAGCCCTGGGTCGTCTCATCCCTTCCTTCTTCCCAAAGATCTTTGGGCCCAAAGAGAATGAGCCTTTGTCCCTCGAGGAGACCACGAAGCATTTCCGCCAACTCACTGAAGAGATCAACGTCTTCCTGTCTTCAAACCAATCACAGGCACTGGTATTTACTGGAGTACTGTTTGGAGTTCAAATATTCATGATGATTTTAGGTTTAAATACTCTTTTTGTTTTCATTTCAAGGCTGATGCTAATGGGGCCAATCACTCACACAGCAGACAATCAGAGATGAGCATGGAAGAGGTTGCCATGGGATTCATTCGTGTCGCCAATGAGGCAATGTGCCGGCCAATCAGAGCTCTCACACAGGTATGTTTGGTATTAAACTGCGTTTTCTACATTTCAGCATAAAAAATCATCTTGTTGATCTCTCTCCCACTCCTCCCCCACCTGCTCCACTCTTGCAGGCCAAAGGCCATGATACATCTCAGCATGTGCTGGCGTGTTTCGGGGGGGCAGGTGGTCAACATGCTTGTGCTATTGCCCGGTCCCTCGGGATGAAGACTGTCTTTATACATAAGTAAGCCTTCTAGATTCTGTTTCACTGGAGGTGAAAGACAGAACCGTGTTACAACTGAGAGCCACAGAGTGAGGTGTTGCCTGTGTTTGTGATTTGCAGGTACAGTGGCGTGCTGTCGGCATACGGTCTGGCTCTAGCAGATGTGGTGGAGGAGGTGCAGGAGCCGTGCTCTCTGCAGTATGAGCCAGCATCCTTCAGTGAGCTCGATCAAAGGGTGGAGCAGCTGTCCAAACGCTGCCACGATACACTCCGTGCACGAGACTTCACCAGGTCAGAAACCACATAACACTACATGGTCTGGGGTCAAGCACATCTGTAATATTCCAGGCATGCCAGTCAACTGTACAGACACAATGGATAACTTAATGTTATGAGAAATTACAATCTAGATTATCCCTTTGAGAGATGATTCAAAACTTAATAAACCAACGTTAAGCCACATACTGCAGCTATTACAGCAGCGTGGCTTCATAGCAGAGGAGTTTGGGTGTTAAACGGGCGTGCCTGCAGTCCACTATCTGCTTTCTTCAGGTCCCGGATGTTTACACACTATTGTTAAATAAAGGGGAGATGCTACACAGTGGTAAGCATGGCTGTGTCCCACCTTGTTTGAGACATGTTGCTGCTCTCATATTCAAAATGAGCTGATATTTTTGTAAAAATGGTCCATTTTCTCATTTTCTCGCTTTAAACATTTGATATGTTTCCTGTGTTCTATTGTGAATAAAATATGAGTTTATGAGATTTGCAAATCATTGCATTCTGTTTTTAGTTTTATTTTACATAGGGTCCCAACTTTTTTGGAATTGGGGGTTGTATATAAAATTCTTAAATCCGCAGAATAAAGTGAAGTCTGAATATGTGTGAAACAGGTACAGGTGACTATAAAAGTGTCAGTCCATTCAATTCCAATATGCAGAATTTAAAGGATGAGTGTTACAGAGGCACCAACTCATTTAAGGATTTAAAAGCAAACAATAAAATGAAAAGGGACTTTATGGCCTCTCCTACATTTCGTTAAAGTGAAGAAAGCAAAGACAAGAATGTTAAGAAATCTTGTTTGTTGAACAATCTTAGCCGCTAGACTAAAGTGGTCTTGTTTCTCGTCCGCTTCAGCGATCAGATAACCACCGAGGTTTTCCTCCACATGCGTTACGAGGGCACAGACTGCGCTCTCATGGTTACCGCTGCCGGATACCCCAGCAACGCCCGGTCCTGTAGAGCCGGAGACTTCCACAGTGCCTTCACCAAACGGTTTGCTCCTCTTCTCATTACCCATTCATGTCATGAGCTTCTGGCTGCTACATGTTTTCGCTTTCAGAGGGCTAAATCATTGCTGCGTACTCTTTGTTTATATTTTTGGCAGTTGTTGTTAATCTTCTTTTATCGTTAGGAGAAAAGTGTATGTGACATTTGTACACAGTACTCGTGATTTCTTACTTCTCCTTGTAACTCTTTTTTTTTTTTAAATTATTATTATTATTACAGTTATCTGAAGGAGTTCGGGTTCACCATCCCAGACAGACCCATCATGGTGGATGACATCAGAGTGAGGGGTTGTGGGAAATCTGGTATTACATCAGTTTACAAAGAAGAGCTGGGACACAAACAGGCCAAACCAGCCACGGTAAATGGAGTCCCTTACCGAGCACCACATATATCACCTATCAGACATGATCACACGCAGGCAGTCTCACCAAGGCCTGAAGGAGAAACGATCAAACCTGGGCCGCTGCATTTAGCCCTGTGATGGTCACCCGCTCAAGCTGTGACCACATCTGAGTTTTTAAAAGCTGAAAAAAAAGAGCCTTTAATAAAACAAAAGTGGTTACCAGCAGGTGAACATAAAGAACCAGCAGGCAGAATGGGAGAAGTGAGAGATGCCAGCACTCTCTTTCCCAGAGGGATCCAAGTGCACACTGTAGATAAATATTCTGTTCGATCATTGTAATATTGATGTTTTACCTAAACTTGTGGGCACAGTTATTTCATGTCACTCTGTTTCTGCTCCTCTCTGTAGATAACCAAGTGCTACTTCGAGGGCGGTTACCTCGACACCAGTGTGTATCTATGGGAGGAGCTGCCGTGTGGTCACAGCATCCAAGGACCAGCCATCATCATTGACAAAAACAGGCAGGCATTCGCTGTTTGCTAAGAACTTCCAAATCATTTTTTTTATTCTTTATGCTCTCCTTTTTGCATTTTCAGAGCTCAGGACGTTAAAATCTATTTTAAATTAAGCAAATTAAACCTTTGAGTTATCAGTTGAGGTCCTTGTTTCAGCGATCTTTACTTCTGTGGATGTACAGACACACACTTGGATACTTTTTAATTACCCATGTAATAAGCATGTGCTTCAGCCAATACCTTTTTGATTAGCCTTATCTCGTGCTTTCTTGCTTTGTGGTAAATCTTTCTTCTGTATTCATTGAGAGATTTGAATGCTAATCAAAAAAAATAAACAAAAAAAAAAATTGAAATGTGTTGTACTTTGTACATGATTTTTCTCCTGTTTCCTCCATCAGCACCATCCTGGTGGAGCCCTGCTGTCAGGCTCGTCTGACAGAAGGTGGTGACGTTTGCATGACCGTAGGTTCAGACCCTCACTGCGCCCTCGGCACTGAGCTCAACACTGTGCAGCTCTCCATCTTCTCCCATCGCTTCATGAGCATCGCAGGTATGCCAGCATGTAAAAAGGAGATGAGGAAAAAGGTTGTTGGGGAGTATCAACTTCCAGTTTACCTCTTCTGTTTTCCCCTACAGAGCAGATGGGCAGAGTTCTGCAAAGAACCTCCATCTCCACGAACATCAAGGAGCGACTCGACTTCTCCTGTGCTGTGTTTGGACCGGAAGGAGGTCTGGTGTCCAACGCGCCTCACATCCCTGTGCACCTGGGGGCCATGCAAGAGACTGTCCAGTACCAGGTGAGGCACGAGCACTCCAGCTATGTGTGAGTGAGTGTTTCTTCGTGTGGCCATACACGTAGAGTGACAAAAGGATGTTGTTTTTTTTTCTTCTGTGAGCAGCTCAGATCACTTGGGAATAAGCTCAAAGAAGGGGATGTGATTTTGAGTAACCACCCATGTGCTGGGGGCAGCCATCTCCCAGACCTCACAGTGATTACACCGGTCGGTCCACCAAGCTTTTCAACAAAATTTCTTCCCCTCAGAATCTTCTTCTATTCTTTCCTCATTGCCTTTTTGTTTTTCTCATCCAGGTGTTTAGAAAAGGAGTGAGCAGGCCTGTGTTCTTTGTGGCCAGCAGGGGGCACCACGCTGACATCGGTGGCATCACTCCAGGCTCCATGCCACCCCATTCCACTTCCCTTCAGCAGGAGGGCGCTGTCTTCACTTCCTTTAAGCTTGTCACCGGTGGGGTCTTCCAGGAAGAAGGTAAGTGAAGAACAGACGAGCCAGGACCTGAATGTGATACACTAATGAAAGGAGAGAGCAGAGAAAATCAAGAGATGACACTTAACTTAAAATAAAGAGTCCTTCTTTGGCACTTAAAGGACTCTGTGTTGTTAAAATTACTACTAGCAAAGTGTTGTTTTTTTTTATTGCTCTGTTAACAAGTTTTTTAAAACAAAAAGAAACACACATGAAATGTTGTAAAGTGTCTGTTTTGAATCTGACATTTCAAATTTCTCACTGACATTAAACACATCATCAAAGTCAGTATTTTTAAATGAGTCTTGAAAGAGAACTGACTGACTAACCTACTTTTTTCTTTAGCATTCATTTTGTTTTCTTATTCTTACTTCCTCTCCCATCTCTCTGTATCAGCTGTAACTGAAGCTCTGATGGCTCCAGCCCAATACCCAAGCTGCTCTGGGACTCGAAATCTCCATGACAACCTGTCAGACCTGCGGGCTCAGGTGGCGGCCAATCAGAGAGGCAGCCAGCTGGTGGGGGAGCTGATTGATAGTTATGGACTTGATGTGGTTCAGGCCTACATGGGATACATCCAGGTAAACTGTTGCTACAAGCGGAAATTTATAAAAGGAAAAAATGTATTTTTTGCCCCTCAAAAGGTTGATAAGTTCAAATCTCGGTGACCTTGACCTCAAGGTCAAGATTTCTGAAAATCTTGTGAATGCAATAACTTGAGAACAAGGCGACGAAAGCTAGCACTGGCAGCTGCAAGTATTCTTATTTCTGAAAAGTATGGGCTATGAGGGTGTTGTAAAGCCTTTGTGCATTTTAGAGCAACGCAGAGCTGGCGGTGAGGGACATGCTGAGAGAATTTGCACGTCAGCGGCAGCAGGAGACGGGCTCCTTGGAGGTGGAGTCAGAGGATTTCATGGACGACGGAACACCAATCAGATTGCGGGTTCAGATTAATGAGGAAGAGGTGGGAAGGAATCGTAACACAGCATATTTATTAGTTTGCAAAGCCAGGATATAAACTGCTCATCAAGAAGGACTGTGATTGGTTAAATGTGTAAACCTCCTTCTTTACAGGGCAGTGCAGTATTTGACTTCACAGGGACAGGAACAGAGGTATGGGGGAACTGCAACGCTCCACGGGCCATCACCCTGTCTGCTCTCATCTACTGCCTGCGCTGCATGGTTGGACAGGACATCCCCCTCAATCAGGTAAAAATCCAGATCTAGGAGCTCGTGGCTGGCTTTGAATAACTCATGGTTTAAATGTGGGTTGTCATTTTTTGGGGCGGGGGGGCCTATTGTGATCATTCAGGCTGCTTTTTTGACCACCTTTCTTTTCTCATGATTAGGGTTGCCTCGTACCCATCAATGTCATCATCCCCCCTGGTTCCATCCTCCAGCCTTCCCAGAATGCAGCTGTGGTTGGAGGAAATGTGCTCACATCCCAGAGAGTGGTTGATGTGATTTTTAAGGCGTTTGAGGTGTGCGCGGCCTCACAGGTAAATGATATGTTTGCAAAAATGCATGTTTCTAGTGTGCAGCTTGACTGATGAAGCATACATTAAATGGACTGGTAGCTATAAACCATTTTTCTACTGTTGTGTGTTTCCCACCTGTAGAGTGACCAGCTTGTTGATGTGAAACAATGCACAATGCATGGGCATTCAACTGACTAGTTAATGGTGTTCTTCTTATTTCCCTCCTTCCATCAGGGCTGTATGAACAACATTTCATTTGGAAGTGAGAAAATTGGTTATTATGAGACAGTTGCTGGAGGAGCTGGGGCAGGGCCAGGCTGGAACGGGCGGAGTGGAGTCCACACTCACATGACAAACACCCGCATCACTGACCCGGAGATTCTGGAGAAGAGGTGGGATATAAGTTGATGATTTGTGTCGTGTAATAATATAATTTCTGTTATTTATCTGAATGTTGTCTGTGTCCTTCTGGTGTTCAGGTATCCGGTGGTTTTAGAGCAGTTCTCTCTACGTCCCGGCTCGGGAGGTGCAGGGAAATACCGTGGCGGAGACGGTGTGATTCGTAAACTTCTGTTCAGGAACAAGGTTGTTCTATCGGTACTGACAGAGAGGCGATCCACTCGCCCCTACGGTCTCCAGGGTAAATTCTCAATGTCAAAGCCTGATGACAGTCCCAATGTCCTAAACAATTAAAAAAAATTTGTGGTCTAAATGCTCACATTTTCCTTACGTAATCTTAAAAATTTTTTATCTTTTGTTGGTTGTCAGGGGGAGAGGATGGTGTAGCAGGGCTGAACCTCCTCCACAGAGCTGAAGGCAGAGTCCTCAACCTGGGAGCCAAGACCAGCGTCAGCCTTGAGCCCGGGGTGAGACTGTGCTGTGCATGTGTGCAGCACTGTCATACTTTAGTGTACTTGTAATGACACTACACACAAAAAATGTTAAAAAAAAAAAAATGCCAGCCCAGAATAACAGAATATATACAAGATGGGCGTAGCATCCAAGTATGAAAACAACAGAAAATTGAAGCCAGCGGCCATCAGTGGGCTCTGGTTGCAAAACGCAATCTGAATGTATATCTGAGGTGTCTTGAGTTATTGATTTCTACTGGAAACTTAATAACTAGAAGTAAACAAGAAGTAAACCTACTTCTTGTTTACTGTAAACTCATTGGAAAAAAGAATTTGTCTCAATTTCTAGTTACAATTTTTATTAGTTTTTAGATTATTTTGGGGTCATTTTTGCCTTCATTAGATACTGGAGCAATGAAGATAGACAGACAAGAAAGTGGGAAGACACTCAGCAAAGGGCCGCCCATCAGACTCAAATCCAGGCCACTGCACTCCAACCATGCAGCTTATGGTCGCCCACAGCATGATCAGTTTGTTTACAACAACAACAACAAAAGGTTCAATTTAGATAAAAGTGGCAGAACTGAAACAGGTTAAACTTAAGGGCATGGCTTTATTGTGGTTGAAAAACCATCAGCTATCATCATGGTGGCTACATCAATCATTTTGGTGATTTTTAAGCCTTGAGTTTAGCAGGGTTGGCCATTTCCAAGTTAAAGGAAGTAGGACAGGACCACCCAGAGTCTAGTTTCCTCTTGGTGACAGTACTGGAAATGAAGCAGGTGGAGGGCTCGGATGGAGATGGGGAGGAAGTGGGTCGCATGAATGGGAGCCTGAAAGGCAGAATGACAGAAGAAGCTACTCGGTTCACAAAAGGTTGGAAAGAAATGACGACATGAGAAAGCAGCGCAGGCTGATGAGTGATGCGTTTAAAGCCAGACCTGCCCAGCTATCTTAAATCATAATTCACTTTGATATTAAATAAGAAGCTAAGTTTGATGAATGAAAAACTGGCTGATAAACAAATTGTATTCACCAGAGAAACTGAACATCTGTCCAGTCAGAGCAGGGATGTCAAACCTATATTACATCATGGGTCACTTACAGCCCACTTTAAGTGGCCCAGACCAGTGAACTTTCCCTATTTGTTACCGTACAGAAGCAGAATCCTGGAGATATCTTAATATAAGAAAAACAACTGCAGTTACAACAGTATGTCGTTTTTCTACACGATGGAGAAATTCTGCTGTAGGAGATGAAAGACGTCTGTCAGCACGACTCACGAATTTATACCCTCTGCATTTTTTCCAAAGCAGTCCAGCGGGTCGGATAGGAGTCTTTGTCAGGTAGATTCTGGCCCGCGGGCCTTACGTTTTACACCCCTGCCTTAGAAAGCCTTTGTTTACAACTGTACACTGGAGAACAAAATAACTGCGCCCACCTGTTACACCCCTAATAATACATTACTTTACCTGTAACATAACATGAAGTGGCACATTGGCTATGAAGACCAAAATCATTGCTTGGGTTGGGTATAAATATGGAAGACAGCCTTAAGTAACACCTAGAGGAGCTGCGTTTTGTGGTACTTCTGCTGCTTGATCACAGCTTTTGTGTTTGTGTGTGTGTGTCCCCAAACAGGACATGTTCTGCCTCTACACCCCTGGAGGAGGTGGATATGGAAAAGAAGAGGAAACAAACAATAGGCCTCAGACCAAGCGAAGGCGCTTGAATGAGACATTCCCCGAGAGGGGTAGCGTCTTTGAATACAGAATGGCACAAGAGGGAGTGTGAAAAGAAGTGAGAAAAGGAAGAAGGGTTAAGACAGTTTTGTCATTGTACTGCAAAAAATATGCGAGACACACACTAAGTAAAAAGGTAGAAAGGATTTCAAGTCTACATGCAGGCTGGCAACATTTCAGATTTTCACTTGAACACCATTAAAAGATGTTTTTTTTGCAGCGTCTGTGTTTAAAAGATGCAGCATAGAAAAATGCAGCGTGTTATGCAGACAGATTGTGCTTACATTAACAGGGAAGTTGACTAAATACTAATAACTCAGGCTGGGTCTGTCCTCACCAGACTAAATATGGCATCCAAAGGACCTTCGTAATGGACATACAGTTGTTATATATCGTATGTCCATCACTCTGTTCTTATACTGAATCTGCTCAGTAGTTTTTATTTTTTCAGTTCCATTTTAGTTCCATGATGCTTTTTAAAGAGCACTGTTTGAGACCTCAAAGAGTCTGTTTTTGTCTAATATCGATTTCAAGATGTTTTTCTTGTCCTAACAAATCAGATAAATAAACTCTATTTCTACTAAAAGGAATTTTTTTGCACCACTGCAGAAACGTCACATTGTTGTTTATAAATACTGTATGTAAGTCATTCAGATTTACTCAGAATTTCAAATGACGCAATACCCTCCAAACAGCTGGGAAGAACATGACACACAAACTTCATTCATGAAGACAGTTTAAGCTTGAACACTAAGCTGAATTGTGATCCAGGCTCGAGCAGACTCAAATTATTAGACGTGGATCGTGGATAGTTAATGAAAATGGTGGGATTAGAATAACTTCTGACATGCCACGAAAAAAAATCCCAGGATTGTTTTATGCGTTGGTGCGGGGCGGGGGCATGTCCCTGTTTAAAGTGGTGTCCCCTCCTCCCATCTTTGGGTCAGGAGGGATCGTGGAGCAGAGCAGGAAGGATAGTGAGGGAGTGCAGGCATGCGTATGCAGCAGATAAAGAGATAGTGGTCACTGCAGGGGAGGCAGCAGGAGGCTGACGGCTGCTGGACGATTGATGCAAATCAGCTGGCTGTGTGTGTGTGTGTGTGTGTGTGTGTGTGTGTGTGTGTGTGTGTGTGTGTGTGTG
>VVHJ01035633.1:0-14885 GCA_015107715.1 Tylochromis polylepis
TGTATTCCAGCCCTAACCCTAACCTTAATCCTAATGTTAACCACAACCTTAATTGTGTCAGATAGTGGTTTCCAAAGCGATTCATGATGAGAAAGTAAAAATTCCAACCCAGATGAAGGCCCTAGCATGAGTAGTGGTCAGAAGAAAGCAAAAAAGGTAAACTGGGGACAAACCGAGCCAATTCCGCTATGCCTGGTGCCCAGGGAAAAATTATCAATATGCTTTTTGTGACATTTTTGCTTGGTGGTGTGCCGTGTGATTTTTCTAATGTGAAATATGTGCCGTGGCTCCAAAAGGTTGGGAAACACTGGCCTAGGTAACCGTCTAGTATTTACTACCATATATACTAATGTGCTATCGTATATTAATCAACTGTATCCTGCTCGCTCATTGGTAGTTTCTTTAGTCGCTCACCTGGAAGATGAGAAAAGTTACATGGGTCCCGCCCACTTCTCATGCCAGTAGTTATTGCTTGAAGTCACACCATGTCTGTCCATTTATATTATCTCTGGTCACCACATAACTTTCATTTTGGATCCAGCTTTAGCCCCCTTTAATCTATGTAAGATAGTTTAGCGTCATGGTGTTGCCTAGCAGCTACCTAGCAATGGGCTAAAATGACCCGTTTGTTTATTTACATGCCTATAACGTCTTATAAAAGCATTGTCATTTCATTTAATGGCTAACAACTAATTTATGTCCACAAAACTTCAGTTATACATTACAAATGATCATGTCTTAAGGTTGCCTTGCAACCACATAGCAACAGGCTAAGATTATATCCTTTATTTATCCAGCTAAAAAGAATGACATTGAGATTAAATTGCAAAGATGACAGCAGAGATTACTCAATTTATATTTGTTGCAAAGGAACTAATAAAGGACAAATTCATCACAGGCAAGTCAACAACAAATATCTGAATCATACACATATCATGAATGACCTGTTGTTTTGTTGTTGTTTTTTCCTTTAGCTGTCATAGAACTGACTGAACAGAGAGTTAGGACACACACTGGACACAAAGAAAATGTTTAAGTTTATTTGCAGAGAGATTTGAAAACAGAGAAAAACACTGACTTAGATGTTATGGAATTGAAGACAAGTCTGTTGCAAATACTTGCTTGTATCCAAAGGCTGGAGAGGTCTGCACAGAGACAAGGATTAGAAAGGAAAAAGCAAACAGGGCATAGGCCAGAGCACAATACCTCCTGCGGACACAATGATCTGGTGACGGCTGGGGGGTTTCTTCAGCTTTAAATAGTCAGCCATAATGACCACATGAGGAGCAGATGAGTTAATCAGCAAACTCTCAACAGGTGGGGATTTGACAGGAGGGTGGCGAGGCCCAGAGGAACCGCCCCTAAAACAGGTAAACGACACACAACCACAGACGCACATACAAACAGAGACAGGGAAGGAATAGAGAGAGAGAGAAACTGAATGCCAGCACAGAAGGACACAGGGACCGTGACATTAGCCACCTACAATAACTTATCAAAGCATCCTGTCACTTTAATTTTAGAAAGTGGCTCCTCATTTATATCTACAAAAAGAATTAAACATGATCTATTATAACGTCATCATGTTGCCTACCAATCATCTAGATCTATTTTTGTATTTAAGAAAGCAATGTGTCATTTTAATTTCATGGCCAAAAGCAAAAACAGGCCAAACAGTAGTGTATCGTAGGAATATATACGTTTCTCCCTCTTTCACCTGCTCCCGTTAGGGATGGCAACAGTGGAACATCTGCCACCATGTCACCCTATCCCTCGCATCCTCTTCTGTCACACCAACCCTCTGAATGTCCTCCATCACTCCATGAACCTTTCCTGTGGTCATCTTCTTTTCCTCCTGCCTGGGAGCTCCATCTTCAACATCCTTTTTTAAAAAAAATAGATCCACTATCCCTGCTCTGCACATGTTCAAACTATCTCAGCCTTGCCTCTCCGACTTGATTTCCAAACTGCTAAACCTGAGCTGGCCCTCTAATGAAAATATTAACACCTTCAGCTCGGCCTCCTGTCTTTCTCTTAGTGCCACCATCTTCAAACCATACATCATAGCAGGTCTTACTACCAACTCATAACACTTCTCTTTCAATCTTGCTGCTATCCTTCTGTTACAAATCACCCCTGACACTTGTCTCCACCCTCTCCCCCCTGCCTGCACTCGTCTTCACTGCTCTTGTGCACTGCACATTTAAGCTCATCACTCTTCACCACCTTTACTTGTTTCATCTTCATCTGTTTCCTTCTCATTTACACAAATATATTCTATCTTGTTTCTAGTGACTTTCATTCCTCTTATCTCCAAAGCATACCTCCATCTCTCCAGGCTCTCTTCCACCTGCTCCCTACTCTCACTACAATGTCATCTGCAAACACCGTAGTCCACTCCTGTATGACCTCATCTGTCAACCTGTCTATCACCATTGCAAACAAGTAGGGGCTCAGAGCTGAGCCCTCATGTAACCCCACCCACATACTTCTCTGACACTCGTGGCTTATTCATGCACTACAATACGTTTTCTCACCTTATCCTTGTTCGTATGGGCGTACTAGTTTACAGAAAGACATTTTATACTACTTCTGATTTTAAAGGAACTAAATAAATGATCAAAAAACATTTTCCCACTAATGGATTTAAAGAGACTGTAGCACTCAGATGAAAACAGTCTGTGGCCTTCCTACAGCTGCAGTTCAGCACCACGTCTATTGAACAGTTTCTGTTGAGCCCAAATGACTGGTTTTAGGCTCAGTTTGTTGAGATGTGGGATAATTTTCTCTAACACTCAACTGGTTTTTACATGCAGATAGCTAGCAAAATATTTCTATTCAAAACAAGCACTGAAGGCCAGCCATCTAAGTACCTAACGCTATCAAGGTAACACATTCAAAGGTGTCCATGGTATTATTATTTTTATGCTTTGGTAAACTAAATTTTCAATAATTCTCTTAAGCCTTCATCCATTTTAGGATAACACACAGAGCCAGACAGGCATTTACACCTATGGCCAATTTAGAATCATTAATTGAAACTAGCATGCATGTTTTTTGAGGATGGGAGAAGCTGGGGTGAGCATGGTCAACATGCAGACTCCACAGAGAAAGACCCAACCCAGCCAGTGGATTCAAGCCCAGGTCCTTCTCACTTTGAGGCCACCCCTGAAATACATTTACATTGCCATTCTACATAACAGGAGTAACATAACAGGACGCTTATCTCTAAGCAATTGCATTTATCCCTAAATAGAGTCATTAGAAATGCAAGATTTACATTAGAAGCATTGCAATGTAATTTTGAGAACAAGCTGCCTAAATATTAAAAGATCTGTTAGATTCTTTATTAATTAATGACTTCTTTTTAAACTAGCATTCATGCAGATGCATAATATAGACACTGTGAAACTCTCTCACCATCGTAATGTTAGTTTTGCATAACAAACATTTGCTCTGTAAAGGCTAGCCCTGGTTATTAACCACTATTTAAAGGCAACTGAAACATCTTTTCCTTTAGAAATGGAAAAATATCATAAAAATGCAAGCTATAAGAGCACAACGAACTCTTTATAAAGTACTTATAAAGTACTTACTTCTATTTCAAGGCAACATGCAGGTTTATGAAATCTTGGTTTCAATTAGTCACATTTTTCCTTAGATATCTGCATTTTTTTATTGCTTTACTGCAATCCTTTACATTTATTTAAAATTATTTAAAATTATTCCCAGATGGATATACAGTCCCATTTTACACTGACGTTTAAGATAATTGGGAGCAAGCATTTTCTCCCTCATTGCCATTCAAGGAAATGTCAGTCAGCATTAGCATACTCATTTATAGAGTTCTACAGCTGTCCCTGGCTGCTACCTTGCCGACCCTCGCTCTCTGTGCACCCAGCCACCCCTTTCAAGGAGGGTTATCGCAGTGATTATGAAAAATGACTCCTAAAAAAACCTGATGTGACACATTATCTCAATATTAAGGGAGTTTGAGCGAATAATAAGTTTGGCTTATTAATAAAGGTATGAAAGGGTGAGAAGCTGCCAAGTGAAGTTAAATGCCACTGTCAATCTCAGCATGAGTCACTTTTGACTTCAAAGGACATTTCAAATGAGTCAAGTCAAAGTATTTATGGAGACACCAGCGTCCCAGTGGGACTTATAACCATCATGTGACAGGCAGAGATTTTCTTCTGAAATTTGTTAGATAATGTATGGAAGCTTCAACATTTGTCAAGCATAGTCAGCCCATATACTCTGAGTTTAGATGCATACAGTATGTGAGTTAATGCTGATTGTATATGTTTGTGTAAGCACGTTCTAATTTCACCATTAGTCCATGCAAAATATATAACAGGATATACATAATCCATGATCGCCCTGCAAGATATATGTCATTCTTTGTAAGACGTAGAAAAAAAAAAAGCTTTGAACTCCCTTCTCACTTTTCATGAATAAATGATGAGGTGTGTGTTTGAATGAATCCATGTCCTTTCTTGGTGTCCTTTCTAAAGTTCGCTAAATGGCAGACATGGTGGTACACTTCCTTCTATGAGCTAGGTGCTGCTAATCTGATGATGGGACGTTATCTAGCTGAGCTATTCACTGTATCCCCTTGTCAGAAAGGCTTCTTCGGTGGAAGCTGTTGATAGCCTTAAGATCTGGGCACAAAGAGCTGTAAGTATAAACTTTAGTGCAAGAAAGTATTCACTGCTTTCTTCTTGCTTGGCCTTGATTCGTGGCTGTCTTTCTCCTCCTTTGTTGCTTTTAGAAAAACACAGTAATGCCACCCTACATAAGCAGTCCCAGATGTCATGCAGTCATCTGAAAACAAAGGTCACTCTCACATATGTCCTACCAAGTGATAAATTAGATCATGTTTTTGTGTATAGGCTTCTATATTTACATTTATCGCACTAATTCTGAGTGCATGACAGCCACGCACTTCACACATCTAATTGAATCGGTATTAAACTGTCATTTAATATTTAAGCAGCTAAGGGGACAAATTAGCTTGCAGAAATCTTACAGAAAAGGAAATAAGGACATAAGGGACATGTCTCAGATCTCCGTGGAATCGACCCAAGGGAAAGACTACCAAATGATAGTTCCAGTCACAGCTCACACCCAAGCTTAACAAAGTCAGAGTCACGAGCGAGAGAGAAACAGGGCAGAGGAGAGAATGGCAACTCACTCAATGAGAGTCTGGGGCAAAGATAAGAGACGAATTAGCAGTTAATTTGTGGAGAAATTAATCCGTTTTCAGCATGAATCAGAGCCTAACTCTGTGGCATTGTTCAAGGCAGTGAGCGCTCCTATCTCATGTCCCCAGATATTTGCAGGTCAGTACAGAGGAGAGGATTTCAATTTGGTCACTGATGTTGGATCAAGAACGGGAAGACACAAAAGAAGCCTTTGTTCCTGCAAGGGGTGCACTGCAAATGGCACATATCATCTCGGGAGTGTTTCGCAGTTGCTAACGTGCGCCATCTCGATGTGTCTTGTAAGTTGCTTTTCATGGTGGGAAACCACGCCGTAGTAAAACTGAACAAACTGTAATTGGAGCAGCCTCTATTTGATATTGAGCATTTAATCTCACATCATTAATGCAGTGCCATTTAAAAAGCCTCAGCATCTCCTGAATATAGAGAAGGTGACATTTAAAAAGCCCCCAGATCTCTGCCGACACCAAATATTTCGCCAGTTACCCAAATTAATTCACTGATGACTTGCCTTTGGATACAAGCTGCACAACATAGGAATACAAGAAAATTTTATGAAATTATTATACACCAGGCAAGGTTATGCAAAATCACCTTTGGCTTCTGTTTTCCTTTGCTGAAACTAAAGACTTTAAAATGAGATTGCAGTAGCCTGGGCAATACTGGAGCATGTGTGTCTGTGTATATGTCCTTGTGGAATGGCTCTAAAACTTGATTGACATTGTCCATACAGTGGCAGATAATAAGCTCAGACCTCTCACCTACATTAAACAATATATTCAGTGATATTACATACATCAGGTATTCCTTACGTCTTCGTACGAGAATAAATACAAAGATGGCAATTTCATTTCGAGACGTACACTCAGTTGAACTGCTGACCTCGTCTTCTCAATGTCAAAACGCAGAGTGTCTCTTGTTCTGACTTATACTGACTGAATCAAGAAGACATCTACCCTTTGTGCAGCAGTATCAGTGCGGGGAAAGCGTAACAAAATAGCACGAGCTGTTGTTGTGCATTTTTGTGCCGTTTATCTTTCCGGTGACTATTTCATTTCACACTGGTGACAGCTGCTTGCAGTGCGAGGCATCAGAAAAGAGGGCAGGCAAGGTAAGTTCTCTCTCTGAATCTTTCATCATTCTCACATAAGTGCTGGGAGATGAATGACAAAGTATTTCTCACTGTCTGACGTATGGTTGTTGGACTGCATTTCATTAGGGCATCCGCAGGTCATGGATTTTGGGCATAAGTAAGTTGTGGCTTTATACCCAAAGCACATTTGTTTCAGCAGTGACCAGCATTTTTAAGAAAACAGAGCGACCATTTTAAAAGAAAATTATAAAATGCTTCAATTTATTTGCTTTGAGCAGGGCTGGATTGGTGCCAGTTTTTAGCTTGGGAGTTTAATGTTCAAGGCCAAACAGCCCACTTTTCTTTTTTGGAGGAAACAGATTAACTAACTAAGTTTACTTCTGACTATCCCGTATTTTTTTTTTTATTACTATCGAGCTGTTTTTAATCACTCTTCAGTGATACTGATATAACACAAACCAGTCATCTAGGTTTTCACATAGAAATCCTTGATCACTGTGTGCACTGTGTGTGTCTGTGTTTTCTAGTATGGTGAAACAATTCTGTTTCAGGTTTGGATTTTGGTGTTGTACTTTAGCCTTCCTCTCAGGAGTAATAATTTCCTTGTTACCATCATTTTTAGCAGGGGATCTGGTCACCTGCTGCACAAGAAGTGCAAAAACTATTTAGAGGAGGTGGGAAATTGATTACACACACAAACATTTTACAAATTCTTCAAATCCATCCATTTTTCACAAACCACTTTTTCATCTCAGTGTTGTGGGGGGACTGGACTCCATTCTAGCTGGGGTCTGTACCCTGGACAGGTTGCCAGACCACAGCAGAGGTAACATTTAGACATCGGGGTAAAATCTCTGGGATTTTGAGTAACAAATACGCTATTTGATTTGACTTGACATTTAGCATTACAGTATATTGACAACATGATGCTTGATACTAATCACTAGCCTCATTAGTCCAGTCTCATCACAGTATACCATGTCAACCTACATGGGGATTCCTGGTAGCACCCGTCCAATTTATTACCATCTCAAGGCAGCTGTGGAAAGTAGAGGGTGTAGCCTAGTTTTAGAGCTGATTAACTAACATGAATAACTTTATAGTCATATTTTGTTTATGACTGGAACATTGGCCTAACAGTTAAGCAGTCCAGTGGGAATGCTCCAGACACCCGTGACTGACCACTCCAGAAGTAAACTTCACTCAAATAAATGCACTTGGGACTATTTTCAGCCTGGGACAAATACTGGTTCGGGCGTAGCAGCAGCAGGTGTACAAAAAATTAAAATGAATTGAAAATGTGTTTTACAATTGGGTTTAGAGCAGGGCTCCATGACACAGAGGCATTGCTATTAAGCTAGTAAGAGAGTAAGTAAGCTACTGACTGGATACAAAGTCAATAACCAACCATTCACACACACACACACCCATACAGCACTTTATTCCTTATGCTTTTAAGCACTTTCTACATGAAACCATCACACACAAGCTCACATTGATGGAAAAATTGGGGGTGAGTTGGGATTCAGTAGCTTGCCACAAGACACTTCAACATGTGGACTGGAGGAGCTGAGGATCAAACCACCCATCTGCCAATTAATAGACAAGTTCGTAGGAGTCCAAGGTGTAGAGGGTTTTATTGTGTTTTTGTGATTGAAAATCTGGCAAAAATGGTAATGACTTATCCTGTTTTTAAATAAATTTATAATATGGCAAAGTCATAGAACAACAACATTACTGCTCGTAATGGTTAACACCCACACACACAACAGTGATGTTGGATGAAAATGGGTAGGGCTCTTCCTGTTACCTTCTCCTCATTATGACATCAAACAAATAGAAAACAAGCAAAAGCACTGAAATCAATTCATGGCACATACTTCCAAAAGCCCGATTAGTTTGCTGCAGAGGATTAAGTAGAATTTATGGCAACACACAGAACTAGGATACCCCCCCCGCCAAAAAACAAAACAAAACCTTGAAACAACATACTGTATATACATACACACAATGTACACAACCCATTTTCTTGATTTACTGGGGCCTTGCAGAAAACCTTTTGACAAGGTTTAATTAGCGTGCTTTTACACCGTTTTTCATGTTTAAAAGGTGATGAATTGTATAATTAAAGGCCTCACAATGTAAATCAATGGGGCAGAAAGAGAGAAGGTAATTAAATAGCGAGCTGGCTGGCATCATAATGTTCCAACTTTCATGGGAGACAAGCCACCCCCCACTGTGCCCAAACACTTGTTGACTGCAATAATGAAAGAATGTTGACACACAAAGACATCTCCTGAAAGGGACACCTAATTAGCAGCTTTTTAATCAGGTTAATACAAAGAACTATAAAGAAAAATACAAAGCCATTCTGTTTGGAGGAAAAGGGATTTATGGACACAGTCGCTCTTGGCATAAAAGGGTCTAAATTAGTGTAACAACATGGCATCTTCATTTGTGTCTCAGGCTATAAATTTTCCAATGACAGTGCTGCATGGTTGCATTCTGCAAAGCCCATTGAGAGGCCAGGCATTTCTGTAAAACAAGTCAGTGTTATATGCAATACTACTTTATCATTCTCCTGCAGGGTGGGAGAACGTTCTGCAATGTCCTGCTGGGCCCATGTTTCCATCTCTAAACTGCATCTCCCTTTCAAATCAAGCCTGCTTTTTCCCTATTCTCCCTGGATTTAGGCCATTTTAGACCTATGAAAAGCTGCAAATGCTGATCTCACAGACCTTATTTGTTTCAGTCTCAGTCCCAGCACTTAGACTCCAACCCTTAGGTGTTCTGCTACTTGAGCAGCCAAAGATAAAGCTGTTTTTTTTTTTTTTTTGACAACCATTCCACCATTTCCTAGGATTGCCAGGGCTGGCAGCGGGGGTGCAGATGTGTGGTAATTGAGTCTGGAATGGGCCGTTTGAGGTGGAGCTGCCACTATGCCACTCAGTCATAGCTATTCCTCCAATTTCCTCTCTCTAAGGAGTTCCGTCCCTAGGGAACATACAACTGAGTGGACTATGGCTGACTGTTACTGGTGCTTGGAGCTAAAGATAATACAGCTCCCACTGTCATCGACACCCCCTGACACCTCGCCCACATTCTGTTCTCACATACTGTATTGTAGCCTACTCTGGCACCACGATTAACCATTGACTTTCAGACATTCCCATTAGTGCCCTCTTTTGGCGCTTTAATTTACACCATAGTATGAATGAAAAGGTCTCTTTTTGCTTTTTACTCAAAAGGCTTAATGGATAAGTGGTTTCCCTATTTGGGACTTAAGCCAGGCTTTTAAGCTGTTTGTGTGTGTGTGTGTTTTACCGTTTTGACCTTATTTTTACACTTTTGGTTTGCCTTGATTTGAGTGAAACTGTTTTTACAAAAAATGTGGAAGGCAAAACAAAACTGATCCAATGCAAGATATTAGAAGTCATTAATAACTTCTACCAGCTATTAAGAATATTTTAGGCCTCACAGGTCTGGAGACTAGCGCAAAACCCCCTGGCAAGGCACCGCTATTGAAAAATGTGTATTCCCCGAATGGTTTGCTTTTACTAGGTGAAATCATTTGCAAAGAAGGCACTACCTCAAAAACCTGTTCGATTGTTTTATATTCTAATAGCCCCGATTACCCATAGCGTACATGGAAAATGCTGACTTGATTTACTTGCCGAGCTGTACTGAAACTGTTGAAAGTGTAACTCAAACCAGAAACGGAAATCGGAAATGCTGCCACCAACAAATTTTGAAAGCACAGTTTTTAATTTGAATGCAAACAGTCTCCATTTCCAGTTTAAATCATACTTTTCACAGTTTCACTACCACTTGGCAAGCAGTTGGTGAGTGTCTGCAGACAGATCAGCATCTTCCATGCAAATTAAAAGTGACCATGGCAACCTGCCGGTGACCAAACCAATTGCAAGGGCCCTTTGTATCTGTATTAGATCAACTTTATGCTAATGACTGCCATCATCCTACAGCAGTCGCTCACCAACGAGTCAGGGAATACACGTTTCCGTCGTGACCAACGGTTGCCATGGTCACTGCCGACAAATCTCTAGGACTGTGTGACTGAGGCCCTAGCTGGTTAAGTACATTATAACTAGCAAAGCTACCCATTCTCGACCAAGTCATCAAGTCTTGTGTTAAATGACTGGTTAAATGTGGTAGTTTCATACTTTATTGTTCAAACATGATTGTAATAGACTATCAGTTCAATAAACTTCCAATTTCACAGCTACACATCTCAAAATGAACCAGAAGTTAAAAATGGCACCTTGGAGACTGATTTGCATTGCGTCTTTAAGATAAGATAAGATAAGATAGATTTTATTAATCTCATGAATGAGAAACTCGGTGTTGCAACAGCTCAAGTTACAGGTAGTACAAAGGGGGTAGAAAAATGTCATATTACTTACACTTGCTGGCTGTAAGAACAAGTGCTGACATGTTCTTGAACGTGTTTACTGTATATATTTATATTTCCATTGCATGAGCCACAGAATGATGAAGGATATGCTACAGTGTACATTTCACTGGGAGGCAAATGTAATTCCTTCTATTGTGTGTATTCATGCCCATGGCTGCTGTGTGGGTGACTGTCATTCGGTGTCAACAAACAGCAGGTGGGGCCCACATGACCACCTGGCACATGAAACACAAATCCATGCATTAATCCATTCCAAGACACAAACAAAAATCCAAAAGAAGATAAATATCTATAACTGCAATTCGCATAGAAGGGATGATAGCCTACAGATTAATTAACTGGCTCTTCTACAGTGTGTAGCATGAGCTGTCATTTCCTACTGATTCATCCTTTTGTGCAATATAAGCATCTCTCCTTATCTAGTGCTCATTTTCATTTCATAAAAGCTTAGCTTTGGAGTTGTGTAATACAGGCAGCAAAAGGCCAGTCCCATTATCATACAATATAAAGACTACACACAGGAAAACACAAATTGAAGCTATTAGCTAGGAAGAAGCTCACAGCAGGTCACTTTTTACCTGCTTTTGAAAGCTCTGTCTGTGTGCATAAAGAAAAGTCCATGATAATTACTAGGAAGCTGATTACATGAAAAGACAAAACCATTTTTGAGAACAAGCAACAATGTGTGTTGGGTTACTTGTTAATATCTACAGGACGACATGAACAACATACACAATTGTTTTAATGCCTTATACTGCTTGATATACAAAAAATCTTAGTGCTGTCTTATTACTTCAACATAGAGCTTATTATCTATGTATTCTTCTCACAGCCACATACTCTACAACATCGTAGAGGCAAACAGAAAACAAATTAATGCCGAAATGCTGAAACTATCCACAACCAGCAACTTTTTGGAATAACTCAAAGGAAATTGTATTTTCAGCATTAACTGTTCTGCAGTCACTCACAAAAATAGCTGGGTCCAGATTATTATCAAAAAGGACACAATTTGAACCATATTTAAAATCAAAGAAGGCAAAGCTCAGAACTGTGCGCGATTTTTATTTCATGAGCTTCAAGGGAATTGAACAATGGCACAGAAGGAAATGGGGTTGTGGGTGTAACCAGTCATGTTTTTTCTTTTTCTTTGTTTCTAGAGGAGTTGCAACTTAAGGGGGCGGAGCAGGTGGATGGCCAAGCGTTAAACAGCTGCTGTACTTAATTCAGCTTGAGAGGTTGTTATGAGTCTTTCTGAAGGAAAATGTGGAAGAAAAACACAGCGACAAAGAACAAAATGTGTCCTGTTTCACAAAAATTACTTTTTTTTTTGCAGAATACCAATATGTACTAAACATAGGATCTCATGTCCATCATAGTCTTTTACAATTAGACGCATGTTTGAGTGATTAAATCCTTTCCAAATTACTCTAAGACATGTTGGAAGTAGTTCAGAGGGCCTAGAGAGTATAAATCAGTAATCAATAATATTCTCCAGGTATCTTTACTGTTCATATAAAAAATACATTTAAAAATTTTAAACTTTTAAAATGAATATATTTTAGTAGTGGTGAACAAATGAAATCCACTGAACTGTTTGCAACAACTGGTCCACGAATAATCAAAAGGCATTATTTAGTTTTCCCACAATATCAAGTTTAAGTTCATGACAATATATCAAAAAATATCAACAAACATGTTTTTAGGAACATAATTCGATATCTGGGTAAAAATTAGTGCTTTACATCCAACTACTTGATTATGGGACACTTCAGGGAAAACATTTATGTAGAAATAGGACTCTGTTTACCTAATAGGTGGGATCAGTTATGGGATGATAAATAAAATCAGATTACATTTTAATTTAGATTTTTTTTTTTCAAATATATATTGGCAAAAAGATGACACTGAGTCTTATGAAACCATGAAATGGTACCCTGTTGTGTTTTTATTTACATTTCCATAGTGATGAATTGTTTCTTTATCAGAGCATGAACATCTCTTCTGAAATATTTTAAATAGCATCTATTTTTCCATCCTAGAAAAGATATCTGCAAAACTAATACTGATCTTACACTGAAGCGCTGAACCCTTATCACTTTTGTGCACACAGTTCTGACATTGTGAAATGAAGCACAGCATATGCTGCTGGGTGTCTCCAGCCTCAGCAAACATTTTTGTTTGGATAGCTATAAAAAGGGTAGCAATAAAAGAGTACACAGTAGCCCCAAATGAGTTTGCCTAAGTAGATCACTTGATTAAATAGGCACAAAGAATCATCTCTGCAGTTTAACTCGCCCACTTACTAACTCTGGCATCACTACCTGTTATCTGCATTATGCAAAGCTTGTTATAATTTAAACTATAAGCTTGATGAGAAATAAAATAATTGTTGTTATGTTTAGCTAATCCCTCTTTGCTCAGGCTTTATGTGCTTACGCTTTATGCTTTTTCTGTGTGTTTCATTGGCTATGTACTTGAAATTTTTTATTCACAAGCTAATGTTCTGCAATTCTGCATTTCAAACTGGAATGAATTCTATGGGACTCTGATTACAGACCTGCAGAGTGCACAGGAAAGAAAACCCACCAAAGCTGAATGCCTGCTGTTGATTTTCTTTAATCGCTTACAGTATCAGTGACTACATCGGTTGCTAAGTTAGGAATGCTACATGTGGCTTACTGTCTCCACAGTCTTCTGAGCCTCAGTGACCTTTAGAAAGAGTTACACAGACTAACAAAATAACTTCATTATACTGATTAATTAATCTCGAATCCTTTCAGGGAATTGGTCAAATGGATAAATGGGGCTCTATGCTGATGAAAAGCACTCAGATGATTGGAGTTAAAGCTAAGACATGCAAGGTTTCTAGTACACTGAAATAAATCCATAGAATGATTCTTGGAAAGCTAAATACATATTTATGTTTCTGTTTTAACCCAATGTACTACTGCAATCCAACTTCAGTTCCCTGCTTCACCTGCGCCTCGGTTACAGCAACACATATTCACACTCTCAATCGTGGCAGTGTATTTAAGCTGTCAGTATTCTGTTCATTGTTTCTCAGCATGCTCACCCAAAAGCTGCCCCGTTGCTTGTTGCCACTGCTCCCATCAGCATTTCAAAAGCTACATTAACCCAATAGTAGCTTTTCAAGAGCAACTTCCTGCCACATCAGCCTGATTATGCCATTTCAAAGAGTTTGAGGAGTCAAATACAGTTTGGTGCTGGTACCAGCATCATTACCACCACAGTGCAAGTATTGTGTTTGCATTTGCAGGTGCAAAATGAATGTGTAATCAGAATCATTATTAGGGTGCGTCATGTAGCTCATGAAATAAAACTCTAGTACATATCATGCCAACAAAACCGTGAATTTTGATTCAAAATTGAAATTGAAACTAGGATCAGAGAAGATAAAATGCTGTTAAATCTATCAAAAACATACAAAAGCCCCACCCTCTAAAGTTTGCTTCTACCCATGAAAATATGCATGCACCATAGTGCGGTGTATGCACCTCCTGTTGCTTCTTTCATGCACTTTGTCACGCGTCGACGCCCACACAGACTCGCACACACCGGTTCTTTGAGACACACAACTTTTATTGTACACTTTGTTTTCTACAGACGGCAGCTCCTCCAGCGCTCCCTGCGCTCTCCTGTCCTCCGTCTGTCCATCTCCCTCTGCCTCCCTCCTTTTCACTGTTCGCGGAAACAAAACACAAACCATCAGTGCTGACAGCTGGCACCTGGGCGGCCCCGCCCCACGAGCTCACTGCCACACGCCTCCGTTGCAGCCGCACCAGGGACCACACCCCGCCACACATCCCCACCGCCCGACTGAGGCCGGGGCCCCGTCCGGCCGAACCTACACCCCCCCACGCGAGCGGGAGAGAAAATCGGCCACGGCCATCAGCGCCCCCGGCCTATGGACCACCGTGAAGGAAAAAGGCTGCAAAGCCAGATACCACCGGGTGATTCGGGCGTTGGCATCCTTCATGCGGTGGAGCCACTGCAACAGGGCATGGTCCGAGCAGAGGGTGAATGAGCGCCCCAGGAGGTAATAGCGAAGGGAGCCGACCGCCCACCGGATGGCCAGACACTCCTTCTCGATCGTGCTGTACCACTGCTCACG
>VVHJ01035634.1:0-26819 GCA_015107715.1 Tylochromis polylepis
AACTGGCTTTACAGTGAGTGGGGGTAACACCAGAACAGCAGACCAAATCCAAGATATGACCTTTAGACTGAGTAGAAAATTTTATGTATTGTTGAAGCCTAAAACTTTCCTGACAAGAAGTAAAATCTCTGGAAAGAGGGATGTTATCATTGTCCATATGAATATTGAAGTCACCAACAATTATCAATTATCAATGACCTTGCAGTACCATATCAGCCCATTAGAGCACTTGGCTCTCACACTGCAGGCTTACTTGTTGTTCCTAGAGTATTTAAAAGTAGAATGGGAGGCAGAGCCTTCAGTTTTCAGGCCCCTCTTCTGTGGAACCAGCTTCCAGTTTGGATTCAGGAGACAGACACTATCTCTACTTTTAAGATCAGGCTTCAAACTTTCCTTTTTGCTAAAGCATATATTTAGGGCTGGATCAGGTGACCCTGAATCCTCCCTTAGTTATGCTGCAATAGGTGTAGGCTGCCGGTGACTTTTTCACTTAATATGTGTTAATAGACCTCTCAGAATTTAATTATTAGTTATTATTCATCTCTGGCTCTCTTCGACAGCATGTATTTGTCCTGTCTTCCTCCGCTCACCCCCAGCTGGTCACGGCAGATCTGCGCCCTGACTGCTATTGTGGTTTGGTGTTAAATAAATAAAACTGAATTGAATTCCTGCTCGTCTAACCCAGAGATCATCTTCAGATGTCCACTTCCTACTAAAGGAAAGGTCAGAAACATTCAGTGGCACTTTTCTTCTGTGACATGATGTTGTCAATCAATCAATTACTGTAAATATTGATCTGCCAGCTTTACTTGACTTATTTAATATTGATTGTTTAAACATTACAATGACAAATGAACCCAAGTTTTCTCCTGTGTTTCCTCTAAAACATGATTCTGTTTTTGGAGACTCCCATTTTCCTGGAAACCACTTAAATCCACATCTACCCAACGCAGCCCAGCCCACAGCATGCCGTCTTCTTGGCACCGGCAATGACCTCAACCTCCATCAGGTCCTCCAGGCTCTCCATCAGGTCATCTGGCTCACCGCGGGCTTCAGCCCACGCCGGCTGGGTTGCCTCCACTGACCAGAACGCCACGTGAACCTGCAGAGCAACGGTGAGATGCTCAGACCAAAAACCTGAACAGTGGCACAGAATACAGCCATTTATAAAGCAAACTAAAGACCATACAGATGACCAAACATATGTGGGTGACACTGCTACAGTTAAACCTCACAGCAAGTCCAACAGGAAGTGTTTCATCTGCTTCCCCTCACCCTCTGTTGCATCTCGCTCATCATAGATTCCAGTCCTATGATGTGATTGGTCAGATCTGGGCTTGGCTCCACCTCCAAGGTGAGCCATGGTAGCTGGACTGAGGCCACCCGAGCTGCCACACCCACCACGCCATCAACACATCCTATAAAGTCAGAAGGACAGGTCAGACACGTGAGGAACAGATGGTCAGGTGGATGAGAAAAAACACTTTCTCAGGTAAGTTCAGCTTCCTGGTGTCCTCACTAAGGTCCTGGAATTTATGAAGGACTACCAGACATAAAGCAGATCAATAACAGGGCAATAAGAGGTCAATAACGGATCATTACAGATTGCTAATGAATAACAGACAAATAATGGCTCATAACAGATCGATAACTTACCTTTTTTAAACCTCTGGCAGTTCACCACTTACCTTTGTACCATTTCAAGCTATTCATTGGACTTGAACGACTTGAATTGCAATAAAAACCTGGAAAAATTAGGGTGTTCTCAAACTTTTGATCGGTAGTGTACACCTCAATTCAGACATTCAACCAAAACACTTTGAACAAACAGGAAGTGATTTGCCGGTTCAAGACACATTCTCAACCAAAACAGACATCTTTTACACTTAAAGTTTGTAGAGCAACATTAGCCAATCTCACAGCAGAACGGGAGTCAGCTGACCTGTGTTGACCAGCGAGTGTTTGTTGCTGCACTGAGTCAGGGGGAACTGCCCAATCAGATCACAGGCCTTACGCAGGTCATACAGGAAGTGCTCCAATGCTGACAGGAAGAGAACCCACAAACGCTCCAAAACCTGCCTGTCCTGCACACCTGAGGTGGCAGAGTCACAGTCTGAAAGCAAGCGCAGCAGCCGGCAGGACAGCCCTGAAGACACACAAAGGAGATGGACCAATGAGAGAGACGGGTAAAAAGAGCAGATGAGACAGCGAGAAACACACAGGTAAAAAGGGCAGGAGAAGTACACAGACATAAGCAGGTGAGAAGGACAGGTGAACCACAGACAGGTATTACCACTGCAGATCCGGTGAGCGACAGCTCTTGTCTCGTCCATCTCATCTCGCAGGAAGCTGCCGTCGGCTGAGCTACCGAGCGACGCAACCAGCTGCTGGAAACATGAAGTGACCCGACTGAGTGCATCCTGAGCTCGCTCACATTCGCCCTGTTGTTGCCGCCGTGCTGCCAGTTCATCCACTGAACGACGCCAACGACTCATGATGTCGTCCACCTGGAGGGAGGAGATAGGTAGGACAGGTGCTGTTCAAACATCTAAAACTTTATTTCTAAAACTCTGGGTGATGCTTAGACAAGTAAATGTAAAATCACCTATATGACCCACCTGTGGATAAACACCTGTATTAAATAAGATGTACCTGCTGCAGCGTCTTCCTCTGTGGTGGAGAACAGCACTTGCCAGGTTTCTATAAACACTCTTGTTCTTCTCTCTGAGGATGCCATGTTTTTAATTAACACGCAGCGACCAGCTGATGCCCAAATCCTCCTGGGACTCCACCCACAGGTTTCAAAGGTGTCACTCATGTGAGAACATTTCACCTGAGAGGAACTCTGAGCAGAAAATGATTCAAACACTTCATGTCACTTATGTTTATTTATTTCATCACGAAACTAAACAGCTGATTTTCCAAAGGCTCCGCCCACTACACGGACAAGAAGTGACACTCTCATCGTCGTCATCATCATCACAGGGTTCATGAATCATTGTACAGACAGGACACCATCACTGTTAGCATAGCTTACAATAAGCACAGCTCCAAAGCGAAATACACATGTTAAGCTAACCTAACACTTTCCTCCTGCTCCCAGTGTCTGTGGTAAGCTACGCTAACACTTTCCTCCTGCTCCCACTGTCTGTGCTAAGCTAACCTAACACTTTCCTCCTGCTCCCACCGTCTGTGCTAAGCTAAGCTAACACTTTCCTTCTGCTCCCAGTGTCTGTGCTAAGCTAACCTAACACTTTCCTCCTGCTCCCAGTGTCTGTGGTAAGCTACGCTAAAACTTTCCTTCTGCTCCCAGTGTCTGTGCTAAGCTAGCCTAACACTTTCCCTCTTCTCCGAATATGTGGGCTAAGATAGGCTAACAGCCTGTCAGGTCATGTGACTGTGGGATAAACAGGTGATACAGGTACAGGTGTGTTTTGTAATCAGCAGGTAAAACAGTTTTATGATTGGTGCACAGGACAGTAACATGTCTCTGATTTGTCGCCAGATGTCTTCTGACTGAGGACTGTCTCCACCTCCTATCTGTGATGATGTCATCACGTAGTTCAACACTGATTGGCCGTATTTCCACCAAGGGGACGTGTGGGGGGGACTTGCTGGTATTCACAGAGGGCGGGGTCGGAGTGATGTCAGAATGTGATGGCTCAGTCTACAGGCTTTTCTATGGCTACATTTTGTTGTCACGGTAGCGAGTGCGTGCGGGCAGCAAGCGCCTCCATTAGCTCGTGGCAGAGACACTGACAGAAGCCGTAAAGGACGAGCAGCAGCAGCGTGGATGGGACGAGACTGACAAGGACCACGCCCAGCCATAGCTGACCAATCATCAGCAGGTAGATCCCCAACGGCAGCGAGCTAAAGTACACCTGCACACACAGGGGGAGGAGCCGCACACACACCAGTTAACTATCTAAATCAGAACCAGTTTATGTTCAAACTGGTTAACCTGGTACTTACCAGGCAGAGTGCCCCCAGCAGGCAGCGCGGGAAGCTGCGGGATGTCCAGGCACGACACTTCTGACCCGGGAGGTTGCAGGGCAGCGAGTCCAGGCTGGGGGGACGGTACAGACCCACTACATTGAGCATACTCAGTGAATCTGAGGACGGCGACTCCTCTGGGAGCTCCATGATGGTGATGACGAGACAGTCTGAAGAGCGGTGGGATGCCTCTTCGCCACTGCCTGCAGCTCCGCCCCCTGGGAACGGATGCAGAGCTTTACCAAGAGCAATCCCAGCTACTCAGTTATTTTCCTGTTTAAGGAAGGCTGGAGAGCAAAGTACTGTTTTTACCCTCCAGGTAGGCGTGTCCCAGGAGCTCTGACGTCATGTGAAAACTATGGATACACCAACCAATAATCAATACCAGTATCTAAGGTATCCAATAAAGGATACCGTTGACCAATGAGAGTGAAGAATACTGCTAAATCACCTCAAACAGGTCATTTTTTGGTAGAGTTTCCTGATTGGATAAATCTATTGGCTGGCTATGATTGGCTGACTATCTCGCTCTCTCTCTCAGGTTTTTACCTGTCAGACTGCTGGGACTTAGCACTACCTCCCCACCGCTGCCACTTCCTGCTCCACCTCCTCGCCGAGCGCGATCCTGACACGACAGGACCGCCAGGATGTGCCGGTCGTCCTCCATCAGCCACACCTGAGGAAGAGGTGGAGGAGACAGTGTGAGTTCAGGTTGTCAGACTCTGGCCGTCAAAGAAGAGGAAATGAGGCCACACCTCTTCGTCTGGGACGTACGTCTCGTGGCGGCAGAATGGGCAGCTGATTATGGACGGCGAAGACTCTCCTGGAAACAGGATCACATGATACAACAGGTGATGTCACTGGGTAATGGTCATCAGCTGACTGTGCTGTGAGTGTGTTTACCTGCCAGGTGAACTCACCCATGTCGACCATCTTCTTCAGACACTTGGCGCAGACTCGGTGCAGACAGCCCAGCAGTTTGGGCTTCCGGCTGCGCGTGTCGTAGCGGTTGTAGCAGATTTTACACTCGAGTTCCTCCAGAGTGTACACCAGAGACTGAGCCCAGGTCTGCACCTGAACGCACCACAGCAACAGGTAAGTCTCCCTGAATGCATCACAGGTGTTTGCACAGTCTTTGTTCAATCTCTCCAAACTTTATTCAAAATGTTTTCACTAAATAAATCTTTCCTCTCTGACACCGCTCTCAGTGACACCACAGAGATGCATGATGGGTAATCTCACCTTTCCCTCCATTTCCTGTCCTGCCTCCACCTCCTTCAACAGGCTCATCCTGGTGACTGTTGTCTTCACCTGAAGTGAGGGGGAGGTGGGTGCTGGGTGGGGCTTAACTGAGGCTGTTACCTGACTATGAGACAAACAAAGAAAGAGATTACTACTAGATTACTAAGAGAGTTGAGTACTGTAACTATGACTGAGATACAGTGCTGTGTTCCTCGTCTGCAGGTAGAAACACACCTCGGTCCAGGTCAGCTGATCAGCGAGACAGTCTGAAAGGACGGCCATCCGTCCGGTCAGAAGCAGACGTCCTCCTGCAGAGAAACAACACGGTTACAGAGTTTCAAAATAAGAGCACGAGGACTCTCACTTATTGATCAGTTATTGATTAGTTATTTACTGATCAAAGTGAAAAAAAGTATGAACAGAATAAAAGCTGGAGAGGAGCTTCTATTGTTTCTATCTTTCTCTGTCCCATCTGAGCTGAATGCTGCTCAGGTGTGTTTGTTTGTACCAATAACAGAGCAGTATTCACAACAGGTGAAGAGTTCCGCTCAGGCTCCGCCTCCTCACTTACAGACAGGTAGGTCTTTTTTTTTTTTTTTAAGTAGCAGACATTTTAATCCTTCCCTCACCTGGATGGCCAGATGATGTCACCACCTGTTACACCTGATGATTCCCGGTCCTGCCTTACCGATTCAGAGATTAAGCGATGTGACTTTAATCCTGAGGTTTATTGATTTTTACTGATCTTCTGATGGATCGATCAATGTCTGTTTAAGGATGAGCTCTGCAAACACACCTACTACAGGTACATGCTAACTGTTACCTTGACTACAGGTAGCAGCTCCAGCTGCAGCTTTAAAATCAGTCATCAGGATCTGTAATAGTTTACAAACATCTGCCTGAACATCTGTGCTCACTGATTTCTGATCAGATTATTGATTATCAGAAACCCCGCTGACTCTCATGTTGCTCACCTGCTGTCGGCAGTTGCTGTAGTGGCAGGTTGCGTTGCTGTGAGTCTCTGTGAAGTCGTAGCTCTGTCACTGGTTGCTCTTCATGAAGGCTGAAGCAATGTGTTGATGCTCACATGTCAACTGGATAAACTCCAGGTTGCTGGAGTTGCTGCTGCTGCAGATGTTGCAGGTTTTAGTTGCTACAGTCTCTGCTGAAGACAGAAGGTTGAAGCAACATGTTGGTGTAGGATCAGTTGCTGTTTGCTGCAGAAACAAATCAGGACGTGTTCAATTCTGCACAGTTGCTGCAGTTGCCGTCAGTGTGTTGCTGCTGTCTCCGGTTGCTCTCATGTAGTTGCTCTGCAGTCAGACTGGAGGGCGATGTTGCCGCTGCCCTGCAGCAGGCGATGCTGTTGCTGTTGCTGCTGTCTGTTGCTGTGACGTCACTGCGGTAGTTGCCGTCATCAGCCTCATTGACAGTCCGTCGCCGTCTCGCGCCTCCGGCTCACGCGGCAGCGGGATGCTAACATGCTAACGTGCTAACCCGTCTCGGTGTGTCGGTTGCTGCTGTCCCTCCGTCGGTTACCGGAGCCGCTTTCTGTCGGTGACTCACCGTCTCGCCTCCGTATCGCGGCGGCGCGCGTCCGGCGGCGCGGTCACGGTTACCATGGAAACCGTTCAGCAGCGGAATGACGGGAAACTCTGGACGACAAGAACAGGATCGATCTACTGATCGATAATCAGGTTAATTTACCTGTCACACAGGCTCAGCAGTGATTGGACGGCTGACGCACCTGTGATTTTAAATATAAAACACCAAAATAAACCAATCGGAGAGCAGAAACTTCAGGAGTGCCCAATCAAAAGTAAATACAGGCCAATACGTTTAACCTATAAAGGCAGCTGATGTCGGAGAGCAGTGAGTCACTTAAACTGGACCAGTTCAACATCAAAGAGTGCCATTACCAGCAACACCACCATGGATACCTCCTGATGCCACAGTAGATTTCACATTATTGGAAAAGAAGAACAGGGATAGGGCATTTAATCTAAACTCACATACAGTACAGCCTTACATTGACCAATATTATAATTATGTTCAAATATATACAGATGCATCAAAGAATACAACCAGTCAAACCGGGCCCGGAGTTCAAAGTCAAAATAGGGAAAAGGACCAGTGATGGACTGTCAGTATACACTGGAGAAATGCTCGCAGTACTGTTAGCTGTTCAGTGGGTAGAAGACATGAGAGCGTTACAAGCAGTCATCTGTTCAGACTCAAGCTCGTCATTGGCCAGTTTACAGGGTAGCCACTCAGAAAGTAGAGCAGACGCTTTACAGAATACACATGATGGGACTTACAGGTGTGGTTTTATGGATTCCGGCTCACAATGGAGTCGGAGCAAATGAAATGGCAGACAGAGCTGCGGAGGAAGCCAAAAAACATGGGGTAGTTGACCTGGCTATTAGCTTCGGTCAGACAGAGATAAAGAGTATCGTAAGGCAAGAAATGAAGGAAAGATGGCAGAAACAGTGGGAGGAGGAAAGGAGGGGACAGTGGCTGTATAAAATTAAAAGGAGAGTAGGAGAAATGAGGAGCACAGGAAGGAGTAGGAGAGAGGAGGTGGTCATATCTAGAATAAGATGTGGACATACTGGTTTGAACACTACACTATTCATGATAAGGAAACATGTGATTACTGTAGAGCAGAGGAAACGATAGAACATGTCATATTACACTGTCAGAAGTGAAAGTTATCAGGGCTTGTTCCAGTTTTTAAAACACACTAAATTGTTTTGAGGTTTGGAGGATTTGAGGGTTGGTGTTTTTTTGTTGTTTTTTTTTTAGGTCGTTCCAGTCCTCACCAGTTGGTGGCGGTAATCCACCACTTTGTTGTTTGTCAACCGCCAATAAAATTTAGAAGAAGAAGAAGGAGCGTACCCGCTGCTCGCTCTCAGAGCAGGCTGCAGCTTCACTCGCTTCAACCCGGACCAAACCTGCACAAGGTGACCGCGAGCTTTACAGCCGAGCCGAGCCGAGCGAAACATGAACGAGACGGCGGGACTGCGCTTCCGGCGGCTGCACCGACCGCAGGTGATCACCGACGAGCTGCCGGAGCAGCGGCACAAAGGGTCCAGGTAAGAGCAGCTCGGAGAAGAACACCGAGGCCGTGGTTAACAGCCCACGGCCACACGCTGCGTGTTTCTGCCGTGTTAGGCTTCCCGGCGGGTTCTTCTCACTCACACACGTTGACTCTTTAAAGGCTCGGTTCTCCGCGTTAGCTCCTGATGCTCACCTGTAAATGTGATCGTGCAGGTGTGTGTACGAGGACATCGTCCTCCAGGCCTGCATCAATTACATTAATTTACTGTGTGAAAATCGGTTGATCAGGTGGGGTCAGCGTGAGGCTGGTAAAGATGAGAGGACCTGAGGTGGGTCCCTGAGGAACCCCGCGCCGCGCAAACTCAGTCCCGTCTCTGTTTCTGCTCTCAGCACCTACAGCGGGAAGATCTTCCGGGTCACGCTGCTTTCTCTGGGCGTCCTCCTGCTTCTTCCTCTCCTGGTCATCATCCTCATCCTGGAGTCTCCCATTAAGCCCGAAGTCTTCACGTGAGTGACACACGTCAGCCCGCTTAATGGTTAATTAATAATTAGTTTGGCTACAAACATCAAAACATTCAGAAATTAGTTTCAGATGTTTTCAAAATAAAACCCAAAGGAAACCGTACAGCGTAAAAGATCGCACTATTTGAATACGGTGCATTTTTAAAATCATATTTTCAGACTCTAAAATGTAAAAACTAGATGAGTAAAAACAGAAAGTAACTTGGTCAGAATATTCAGGTTAAATACTTCTTGAAATAAAAATTGAGTTTTTTGCTGCTGCCCCTGCTGGTCGGTCGTGGTGCTGCAGGCTGAAGGAGCCGCCAATGATGAAGGGCTGCTGGGAGCCCAACCTGAAGCTCAGAGAAGCTCAGAGACAGTTTGAGGACCAGCTCGTCGGCCCAGAGTCCATCACCAACATCGGAGGTCAGTGTCAGACGTCCGCCGCGACGAGGATGAGGAGCACTGAGAGCTGACAGATGTTTCTCCCTCTGTGTCTGCAGATGTTCTGTTCTCGGGAACAGCTGACGGGAAAATCGTGAAGCTTGTCGGTCGCAGGATCCACACGGTGACGAGACTCGGGAAGCTGCCGTGCGGTGAGTCGTGCTCATGTGTGCTTCCTGTTTTCACATGCCGCTTCCTCTTCCTGTGCGCTGTCAAAGTGGGTGTGGCCTGAACTTCAGGTTAGAAACACTTCAGCATATCCAGGTTTTATGTCTTAGCCAGCTTGACAAAACCTAAGTGATTGGCCGGTGTCAGAACGCAGGTGGTCATGATGTCACAGCTGATCTCAGGGTCTCTCACAGCGACAGCACCACAACTTTAAGGTCTGGTCAGCTTACAGATCTGAGTCAGACGTGCCCTGTGACGGGCGCTCACCTGTCCAGGTGTACCTGCCTCCCTCCGCTCAGAGCTTTAAATCTTTAAACTTTCCATCATGTAAAGGAGCTGCAGGTGAGACAGGCTGAGCTCTGTCACACACTTCCAGCTCTGAGGGTGACGGGATCAAACTGTCAGCCTGCTGTTGAGCAAGGTGTTACTGTCAGCCCGCCCGCAGGCACACGCTTGCTTCATTCTGGAGTTTCTCAATAAATAACTGACGGTTTGAAGTTCGACCTTCAGCCCCGATCTGCTGTTTTCAACACAAACACGTGAGCGACCTCAGATAAACCCGGCGACATGCTCCGACCTGCACAGCGTCACAGCATACTTGAGACGCAGGTAACAGCACGCTGTCTGCTGACTCCAACTTGAACCAGGTGATTCAACTAAAATCTTTGGTTTAAGTTTAAAGTTTTCAGCCAGGTGTGAATCAGCCAGGTGTGTCGGGTTAGGAAGAACCCAAACAGGAAGTTTGGGTCAGCGAGGGCAGCGTGAGCTCGCTGTGGCGCTTCCTCCAACAGGAAGCAGAAGCGCTGAGTTTTGTGCTTGCTGATGTATGGAAGCCTGTTTGTGCCAGAATAAACAACCTAAAAAAAATGTCTTTTAAACGTTTCTCACGCATCTGTGTCCAAGCACACCTGGAACCCTTTCTGATTGGTCGATGTCCTGCAGGCTCCAGAGAGGAGGAGCCCACCTGCGGGAGGCCGCTGGGGATCCGAGTGGGACCCAACGGGACGCTGTTTGTAGCCGACGCCTACCTGGGTCTGTTCGAGGTCAACCCCACCACAGGTGAGTAATGGTACGGCCTGATCCCACTTCCTGTTCTCACGCTTCCTGCCTACTTGGCTCAGGTGAGTTTCGTAGAGGTGTCATTTGTCTGAAAGGTTGTGGGACCCAAAAGTCTCATTCTGGGTTTTACCCTAGCGCATCTGGATCAAAGCTAACAGCTGGACTGTATTCATGCTGAGTCACATGATCAGGTGGAGTGGACTCCGTCTTCAGTGTTTCTCTTTGCAGGTGAGGCGACCAGGTTGGTGAACGGCGGTCAGGTCGTTGCAGGGAGGAAGCTGTCGTTTATTAACGACGTAGCAGTGACGCAGGATGGAAAGAAGGTGTACTTCACCGACTCCAGCAGCAGGTGGCAGCGCAGAGACTACATGCACCTCATCATGGAGGCTACGCCCGATGGCCGGTACCTGCGTCCAGCGCCTCTGAGATAAACTGTCTGAGAGCGCTAACAATCCAACCCGCTCAACACGAATCAAACATTTCATTGAAATAGCTTTTATAAACCATCCATACGTCGAAACGTCTGCGTATCAATTCACTTTAGTGCGACTACTACTTCCTGTTTGTGACATGTCACATTAAAAGCCTGGCAGCGGTTCTCTAACGCCAGCCGTCGCCGTTTCGTCCTCAGCGTCCTCGAGTACAACACCGAGACCAAGGAGCTGACAGTGGTGATGGAGGACCTGCGCTTCCCAAACGGCATCCAGCTATTGCCGGACGAGGAGTCGGTGCTGGTGGCGGAGACCACCATGGCCCGGATCCGCAGGTAACGCACCCGACTCACCTGTACCTGTAGGACCATCCGAGGCTGAGGGCTTCAGGAAGTCATGCACAAACTAAAAACCTCTGACTTAAAAAGATTTAATGTAAAATCCAAACAGACTCCCATCAGGGTTCTTTAACTTCCTGTGCAAGCGACTCATGTATGATGGATGTTACACAACCGTCTCTGCAATGGAGCACGATGTCGCTGATGCTGGAGCTCAGTTGCCGTGGAAACGGGCTCTCTGAGCTCATCCAGCCTTTTTTTTTTTTTTTTTTAACCTACATCAAGTGTGTGAGTGAATATGAGAGAGAGAGACATGTGTTTGTGGGGTTGACATGTTAGAGACCACTGTAGTGAGGACATGTCTGTTTTATGGGGACGCGTCTGCTCTGTGAGGACCGTTAGTGAGGGTTTTTTTTAGAATTCAGGTGCTGTTACATGATACGTTACGTCAGCGACACACTGGTCCTGACAAAGACAGAGAGACGTGTGTGTGTGTGTGTGTGAGAGGTGTCATGGTTGACTCGTCGGGTGATTTGTTTCCTTCCTGTCAGGCTCCGGCCTGAGCAGCGTGTGAACAGTAAACAGGACTGTGGTCACGTCTGTTTAGGGTTACAGCCAATCAGAAACGTGCAGTTCCATTACACTCAGATCATGTGACAGTAGAGGACATGTTATATGTAGGAAGTGCACGTCATTTTTCTTGTTGCACTGATATTAATAATTATTTTTATATTGTTTATTGGTGAATGGTTCTAAATAATGTTTAAATCCACACCTGTAAAACAGTCTGACTGATGCAGGTGTGGTAACGGTACAGCAGTGACAGAGGGGTAATGTGTGTTGGCGCCCCCCAGAGGCTGCTCAGTGTAACCTAGCTGTCACAGATGGCTGATAAGCGTCATGCGGTGCATTTTGTACATTCGTCTTTTGCACCAGGGTTCATGTGGCCGGGCTGAATAAAGGCGGGATGGACACGTTTGTGGACAACCTGCCAGGTTTCCCTGACAACATCCGACCGAGCTCCACCGGAGGTTACTGGGTGGCCATGTCGGTGGTGAGACCGAACCCCGGCTTCTCAATGCTGGACTTCCTGTCCCAGAGACCCTGGATCAAGAAGTTCATATTCAAGGTAAAAAACGACTTTTATACAGATTTAAAATTAAACCTGATTAAAATGTTTTAATTGATTTATCTGACGGTGACGGCGATGGCGGGGAGGTGATGGCCTCTGATACGATGTGGAGGCTGAGAGCGGCTGCGGGGATTTGTTAACTTCAGAGCAAAGACGCCGTTTGTGCAGGAGCACGGGTTATATTCAGGCACACCCTGAGCGGGGGACACATTTCTGTGTCACCTGACATAGACACAGGTGTAGCAGGTGTGCCTTCACACCAGTGTTAATATCGTTGACCATCAGTTTTTATCTGATGAATTAAAGTAGCGAGAACAAAACCGAAGATGAAATTTATCGACTCTTTCATCAACAAATAAAAACGAGACGAAAATATCTGCAGAGACGAGAGCCAATCAGAAGTGATTAAGTTGTATAGCAAGGTGGGACGAGTTTGGAAGTAATCCAATCAGAAGCAACCTCTGATTCCCGCCCAGGGAAACGGTACAGCTAATGAGACTCTTCATGGAGCAGCTGTCACCGAGGTCTGCTATCATCTTGTGATGTTTAGTGGAAACTAGGAGGAAACTTCAGAGTGTTCGACCTTTGACCTTTGGTGTAATTATCCACAGCAAACTTTTCACAGACGAGAACTCGAGTTGGGTGGATTTGATCCCCGAACGATTTAATGATCATTACTAGCAGTGTTATTAAAGTTAAAACGCTGTCACGTGTATGGCTCACGCTCGTTTCTGGGGTAAACTGCAGCTCCACCCACCCCCTCCGCCCCCGATGGTGCACTTTGGCTTAATTTCACAAACACAGACATGAGCCAGTGAATATGAGAGCAGACGGATGAAACACGTATTCTCACACACACACACACACACACACCAGAGCTGTGTGTGTGTGGAGTCGCGGATCAGGACCTAAAGCCGAAGGCAGACCGACACGTGGCGGCGAAGGTTAGGGGTCGCGGCGTGATGTCACAGCTCTTAGTTCTCGTACGGGAAACTGAAGCGTTTCCTGTCCTGATCGAGCGGTTTATGAACTCTTGAGAAACGTTTCAGAGCCGCTCTTCTTCTGCCTTTAAAAGGGGAGCGTCCTGGTTTCCAGGAACATGAATGAGTCATAAACACAGAGCAGGAGATGGTGTTTTGTAATCTGATTGGCTGCTCCGTCTGCGGACTTTGACCCGGAGCGAACGATCCTGTTGCATCAGAAAACGTGAGCCGCGGTCATGCCAGGCCTCCAGAGTTCATCACCGTCACAGAGCAGCTTCCTTCTAACTCCTTCCTGTCTGTCATCTTTTCTGTCTCACCTTTGCTCCACCCTCCTGCAGCTCTTCAGCCAGGATATCCTGATGAAGTTTGTTCCCCGGTACAGTTTGGTCGCAGAGCTCCACGACGGCGGCGTGTGCACGCGGAGCTTCCACGACCCCAATGGCCTGGTTGCGGCCTACGTCAGCGAGGTCCACGAGCATGATGGGAATCTGTACCTGGGCTCCTTCCGCTCGCCGTACATCGCCAAACTCGACCTCAGCAAGGTGTAGAAGATTAAAAAAAAGACGACCGGACACGCAGACGGACATTTTTACAGACATGTTTGACGACGCGACGCACTGTGAGGTGGAGTTAAAACTGTCTCTGCCGGCTCGTTGTTCGTTCCGCAAGTTCCAGCCTTCGAAATGGATATGACGATGATTTCACCCAGCGCCACCTACAGGCTATCCCAGGAATTGGGCGGCGTTCCCATTTTTGGCTAATCTCCGTTGATTTTTCCTTTTTAAGATTCGTGCAGCTTTAGATTTATTGCATTTTTCATCAGTTTTTGGTCATTTCTTCACTTTTCGACGGTATTTTGTTTGACCGCCGTGTTTAGACTTTTTATTCAGAACAAAAATGTCCAGAGAAACGAGGTTTTGTGTTTTTTGTGTTTCTGGTTTTGAAATGTCTTCAGTGAAAACCACTACGACTACAAGGTTCACCTGCTATTTGGCTTGAGCTAACTAACTCATACACTACTTAATGGATTAATGCTAGCAAGTTAGCTCATGGTCTTATTTTTTTTAATCGTACACTCTAAAGGACAGTGTTTGTTCCCTTCAATCATAGTGCAGGCTTACAGAGCTTTGATTAGCAGTTAGCCTGAGCTAACCTAGCTGCCTCTGACTAACTTTGTTTACGTACTTCAGGCCACAATGATCAACTTCTTGCTAACATTGATGTCAGATTACAGACTGTTTAACCAATCATCTTGCCCCTCTCAGGATTTCTTCATAATGTGATCTGATTGGCTAACAGCACTGAAATATTTAAACAATAGCAGTTTGATGGGCTAGCATCTGAATGGGTTAGCTTAAGTGTTTTGGGAGGATTCACGCGTTGCTTTAGAAATTGATTGATTGATTTATTGATTGGGGGGATCCTTGGTGACAATAGTAATGTCAGGGATTACCTGGCAGCTGCTGGTCGCTAAGGAAAAATGTGTTTTCCTGGCAGGTTACTGGTAGTTACAAGTGTGAAATTGGTTGCTTTGATCGCTTACAGTTTCCCGTAGTTTGCATGGAACCTGCAGATGTTTGCTAGCTAACCGGTGAGCACTAATGAAATTAAAAAGTCTGGCACAAACTGGAAACAGAGATGGCTCCTCTTCAAAATAAAAGCTCTATCTATCCACAGAAACTAACAAAAGGAGCAACTTTTACTTTGAAGGTGAACTGTCTTCATTTCCACAGTGCATCACAGTTGCACCGTTGCTTAGCGACAAGTTTGAAAATGTCTGCAGAGAACTCCTCTGTTAGCGACCAAAGCGATCACAAAGATGTTTTGAGCGGCTTCCTCTTTGATTCCTGATTTCACGCTGGTGACCGTCAGAGACCTCCAGCTGCCGCTCGCTGTTCAGCTGGGGAACGCACGCTTTTTTTCTAGCGACCAGGCTTCAGGCCTGTGGCACTGAAGCTACGTCCACACTGAATGCAACATGGCAACTTCAAGCCTTTCTTTTCTCAAGTTCCAGGCAAGTGACTGAAATGTCTACCAATGAGAGCGCAGGATACCACTGATTAACACGTGTATGGCCTGGTTGTAGTTACCTAGGCAACCAGAACAGGGTGCGATCGGCCGCCACGAAGTGTGGCGAGCGAATCGCTTCCATTGTGGACGCAGCTTGATGGACCTCGCTAATCGTGATCGTCTCCTTCACGTTAATGTCTGCGATGTTTGATGTCGTGAATCGTCCCACGTGGACTCGCTTTCTTTGTGTCATCTGAGCGAGTCTGAGCTGTCCTGTGTATGCGTATATATAACGTTACAAACTCATGCTAAACATATCGTGTATTAAAGACGAGCAGGTTTGGTTTCACAGCGCCACGTAAATGTCAGCGACTTTAAAAGTTTCCATTTTTTTGTTTTGTTTTGTTTTCTGCTTTGGCGATGCGCTGACATCGTTACATCACAGATTTCCTTATATGGCCATCTGCCAGAGCCACTGAGTGCAGCTCACCAGCTCCGGGTGCTGCCCCTCAGCAGGCCTCTGGAAGCTGACCAGTCAGAAGATAGTGGGCTTCGAGGGAGGAGGGGCTTAAAGAGACGGGAGCTGAAGCAGGTTCTTTCAGACAGAGGACGATCCAAGAAGCTGAACGTCAGACACAGAAGGATTATTCTGAACTAGGAGTTATGCAAAGCTGCTCTCATAGAGTCCAGGCATGGAAATAAGCAGATGGAAACGAGCAGAATGGGTCCCTTTAAACACATTTGACTTCATCCACTGAAGACTGATGAGTGCTTTTTTTTAGTTTGATTTTATTATATTTCTGGTGGTTTAGTGGCTTCGTATTGATAATGTCTCACATGCACTGGATGAGTTGCTCAGTATTTGAAGGTTTTATAATAATCTTTGGGTTGAACTATTTAGCATTTGGTCCGTTAATCTTCGAAGCTGGAAAATGCGTAAAAATTGAGGGAAAACATTGGAAGACGTCCGCTTTGGTCACATTTCCGTTTGTTTAACTGAATTATTTCTTTTTATAAAAGCTGACAAATGGTCCAAACTGGCTATCGACTTCCTGTTTGATCTTTGACCTCAGGAGACCAAATCTGTGAGCGTTTATCAAAGTTCAAGTTCAGTCGAACTTTGTGTGTGCAGGACCTTTCATGCAGGTCGGAGCATGACTGACGAGCCGAAAGAACAAACGTTCAGAAACTACCGATTGGACAGGGTGAAGAAGCCAGGCTGAAACGTTTCTCATAATCACTACTAAAGGTGTCGGTTATCTCTGATGCCTTCCGACTGAAACTCTGATCCTCTTAACACCAGAGAAGCAGCGTTTCTGTGACGTCATCGGTGTGTGTGTTTCCTCACAGCCTGAAAACTTCACGTCTTCAGTCCGAAGTCGTCCGGTTTGGTCACGTTTCTGTTTTTTACCTGAACAGTGATTATTGATCAGTTCTTTTGTTGATACTTGATGCTTGATTTTCTTGGGGGGTTTTTTGTGCCAAATTGATTTCTCTCTCTGTGTTGACCTCTGTATTTCAGTCGCACTGCATCTTTTCAGCTGAATGTGCTGCAGCCTTTGAATAAAAGCCAAGCTAACCGACCTGTTATCGAAGCCAGCTCCATGAATTAATGTAATCCAAACAGAACCAGACTCATGGAGAAGAAATGACTTCAAACCACCACACAGACAGCTCTGAAGCCTTTAAAGTCGAGGGGGTTTTGTGTTTTGTGTTGATAACATATGAAATATGCTTAAAGGGTCTTCCAGGACGTTTTTGTACTTAAAAACTTTTCAAACCTTCTGAAACGAGCTCGCAGGATGTGAAGAAACGATTTGAAGCACCAGCTGAGTTTAAAAAGTTAATCTCAGATTAAATTCTTTGCTTGGTTTCTCGCTGCAGGTGTGGTTCAGGTGCGATGCTGCCACCTGGTGGTGATGCTTTTAATGACATTGTAGTGAAGAAAAGGAACAACCACTGACGGAGCAGCGTCACGTTGCAGAGCAGTTTATAGAAAGTGAAACTAAAAGCCCCCCGGGGGGGACGGTTAGGGTTAGGGGGGCAAACTGTAACTCCACTCGTGATGTCATCCATCATTACCCCCCATAAAGACAAGAAGCACTGAGAGCACGAACCTGCCCCGCCTCTCTAGGCACACTTTACTTTTAAGGCAGTAATATTATATTTTCTATATATTCATTCAGCTGCCTTTGTTCTTACACATACTTTAAGAAGTTTGTAGTGCAGTAAAAGTCAGAGGTTTACTCTGATTACACAAAGATTATGTAGCAGTAGATGATGGATTACAGGTGAATGAGCGGACACGAATAACTTGAGCTTATAAAATATTATACTACAGTTTATTTGTCACTAACTCTGCAGCTCAGCCTTTCTCCTGACAACACTGTCTTTAAACATACAGCACATTTTTTTATTGACTCAGGTCGGTGTGACAGAGAGGCAGGTGTGAGGTCAGAGGTCAAATGTGACATGATACTTTAAACTGTTATACGGTATGTCGCCGAGAACTAAAAGAGTCCATGCACATCTTCCTCATGCTGTGCGACAGGCGCAGAACCGAAAACAGGGGACAAAGAAAAAGAATGAACGGTTGTCCCACGGCAGGACGCCAGAGTCATTATTTTATGCATCTAATGACGTCTCGAGCACACCTGTAAGAATCAGTTTCTTGGTTTTAAAAGCCAGAATTTCAAAGACCTCCCACACAGAATACACGTGTAATATATATAACACAACATAATCCGCTGACGGGTTAACCCTAACCCTGCCATGAGATAATATGCTCCTAAAACACATGAACCATCATATGAGCACTACAGTGAAGCGTCGTCTGCTTTCTTTGTCATAAACAATGAATTCATCCCAAAAGGTTGATTCTGTTCATCTGGACGTTTTCACCAGGTGACTTCTTCAGTCTCAGCTGACTGCAGGTTTCCAGCCTTATAAACAGGACATCTACATGATGACTGAAACCAGCCCACTGAAAGAACAATGGGCTGTGAGGTCAGTTTATGATCATTAATATGCAAATTGTACGACCACTGATCAAAGACCGCTGGTTGTGTCTGCAGTGTCACGCTGATGTTTCTGACTGAGCGTTTGGACCGGTCCTTATCTCATGCTTTTCTACTTTGAGTACTCAAAGTGCTTAATATGGCATGCCTCATTGATCCATCCACACAAGCACTTCGTTCTTCATTCACACATTTGAATCTTGTCCAGATATTTGGTTTGCAGTCTGGAGCAGCCAGGGACCGAACTGCCAACCTTCTGCTGTACCTCCTGAGCTGCAGCCAGTTTCAGAAACAATAAGCACTTTTAAATGAAGGACTAGCCACACGCTCATCTCTGCACGGATTCATGACAGAAACCGTTTTGATGAAGCAACCAGAGCCGTTCACACTCTGACCAGCAGGGGGCCTCATCTGCCTCGTCCTCCATCAGCCACAGTGAGAAGCAGGACTTAAAGTCCCGATGAATCCACGAGTGTTGCTCAGATCTGACAGATGTGTCACCGTGGTCTCGCTGCAGATGTTCGGCCTTCAGCTGAGAAACCTAAAAACTCAGAGACTCATTGATGAGTCAATTTATCGCTGAAATAAAGACGTTCACACGAGCAGAGTTCAGAGTTTCATCTTTAATAGTGAAATATTCAGAGAACAGAGATGAACCTGGACGACTTGTCTGACAGTTTCTATTTAGTGGATGAAGACCAGCGACAGCAGCAGGAGGGGGAGGAGTCAGCTGCTGCATTCACTGTTTGCAAAGTAAGTTGAAATTCTTGTTCTGTGGTTTTTCCCAAGGAATCATCCAAACATCCACGTGACACTGAAACACCTGAAAAACAGCCAGGAAGAGACGTCTCAGGATTTCAATAGCATCGTTTTACAGTACAATACACACTACTGCAAGTTTTACTGCAGTACTTCCACCGTGAGGATTTACAGTCTAATACTGTACGTCTATAAAAATACTTTGTGTGTTTGTATGTAATCATTTAAATTAAAAACTGTCCTATTGTGTAGGAGCTTATTTCAAACTGTCTCTGGCATCAACACTATTGCACAAATTTCCCATGATGCACTGCAATCCACACTGTTTGTTTCTCAAAGGCTTTGCAGTATTGTACTAAACAACTCTCCAGACTCTCAGATCAGAACGAGACGAGGAGGCTCTGCCTGAATCTTCATCCTAACAGAGTCTTTTCTGCTCCTTTGATGCTCTCATTCGGTTTTATTATATCCAATCCTGTTTCTGACAGAGTTTGGATGAAGTCAAAGTTCCGAATGAAAAAACAAAGGAAAGACAAATATTTGCTGTTTTGGTCCCATTTTCAGTTAAATTTATACTGTAATTCATTTCAGACTGAGCTTCAACCTCCAGAATCATCAAACCTGCAGTTCCTTGGATGTCCAGCAGAGGCAGCAGTGAGTCAGTCCCATTAGATTCCCATGTAAAACCAGAATGGGGGTCCCCCCACGGCCCCAGTGTTTTCTTACAGGTCGTGGAGTTCCACAGGGCTCTACTGTCGGTCATCTAGTTTTTAGTCATACTTAAGTGCTATTTTTGTTTGTAAAAGTGTTTCATTGCCTCTTTACAGGGGGCGGACCTTCTGTAACTCACCTGTTTGAACCGTTTTAAGGATTAAAGTTTGCGTTATTAGGGTCGCAGCCTCTGTGACAGCTGTTTTGGGCAGGTCTATGTGACTCCAGTAGTGTCTGTGGATGCAGACTGATGACCAGGCTCTGTCGTCATCCTGACTCCAACATGGCAGAAGTCTTTTATCTGCAGTCGGTGGCTCAGACTCACCTGGTGGAGCAGACCAGGGGGCTGGAAGTCACACCTGGACAGGTCATTGTTCTTGTCCCGTTTACGACACACTGTTCTGGAAATCTGAAAATCTGCGATATACCGAACTCCTTTAACAATCTGAAAACACACACACACACACACACACACACACACGTGTGAGCGCCTCACAAGGAGCCGCCCCCTACGCCAGCATGAACCCAGGGCCATGCCTGCCGTATTTGTTATTTTTCCTGCAAATGCAGAGGTTGAACTCTGACCCTGGCACACATCGTGACTCTGGCTCCAGGTGCGTCATACCTGCTTCTGTGCTCTGTCGATGGTGGCGGGCTTGAAGAGGAAGGCGTCATTTGATTGATTGTTGAAGAAGTAGGCGGCGTTGAGGACAACCTGCTGGAGGCCACGGTCATTCTTGCTGATGTTGTGTGGGGATCCGGGCATCGAAGGGTGATGATGGTGGCCAGACGCCAATGTTACCTCTGGAAGAGAAAAGCACCGTCGATCAGAGACATGTCAGAAGTTTCTTCCTGTTAAAAGGGTGTTTTTCCTTTCCACTGTCATCAAGTCATTCTTCACAGGGGGTTGTCTGATTGTTGAGTTCTCTGAATTATTGTGGGGTCTTTACTTTACAATATAAAGCACCTTGAAGTGACTGTTGTTGTGGTTTGGCGCTATATAAATAAAATTGAATTGAATTAATGTTGGTGATTCTAAATTGCCCACAGGTGTGAATGTGTCTGACTCTCTGTGTTAGCCCGGCGACAGACTGGCGATCTGTGTCCCGCCTGTCACCCTGTGGTAGCTGGGATAGGCTGCAGCCCCCCCAACGGCCCTGATAACGATAAGCAGAAGAGGATGGATGAAATAACACAGAGTTTCGATAAAGGTTTTTCCAAACAGACCAGTGATTCTGTTCAGTTCAGCTTCATGTTTTAATGTTGTACAACTCAGAATACCCGGTCTGTGTCTCAGTTTAAGACGTTCAAATTTAAGATGTTTTCAGAGATAAAGTTGTGAAGTTTTGAGATGTGTGAAAGAGTCAGAGAAGAGGCGGGTGTCAAACTGTCAAAACCAAACAGCCACAGGAAACAGGCTGATGAGATAGAGTGGATCAGTTGGAGGGACGCTCTGTGGTGATTGGCTGTGGGGACGGTGAGTCAGACAGGGTACGTGGTCTGAGAGGAAGAACCATTTTTCTGTGGTGACAGAAGCACTTCCTGTTGCCTCACTGCATTTAAAGACACTGTTCTGTGTGTAAAATCTCCACCCGGTTTTTGCTAGTTTCACACACTGAATTAATAATAACGATAATCGTGTAATGCATCTTTTAATTTTTAATGAATTAGTTTGATGTTTTTAAAGCCTTTTGAAAAATGCCTGACATAAAGGCAGATGTGGTTGGAGTCTCAGCATCTCTGACACGCTCAGATGTCTAAACAGCTTTCACCTTTCATGCTTCATCCTGCTGCAACAATGAGCTGAAGCATTACACATGCTCTGACACCTAGCTGTCGAAGACCAAACTAACAGCATTCATTTTTAGCTGTGCCTGTAGTTTTTTTTAACGGCGTACGGGTCTTATTTATCTGGATCTCTACCTGTAGGTCTGACCTGCATGAATACATGTTTTGATCACAGTTAAAATGCTTATAAATCAAATATGTTCATCAGATAAAGTCATCACAGTAATTTTCTAATGAAACAATGCTGTTTCTGATATTTAAATGATGATTACACATGACATTTGTCTTGAGCAGCAGCTTAAAAGCCACATGAAAATCTTCTTTCCTTCCCATCAGCCTGCTGCACTCGTGGTGTCACCTCCTCTCCATTCTAATATTGAAGAAAATCAACCTCAACATAACAAGCTGAGCTTACTTCAAACTCATCATGTCTGCAGCCATCACGCTCTGTCAGTGCAAACAGTGTCCCGACTTCATTGAAATGAGAGAATTTAGTAGGACGTGTAGTCGTCTGAGCAGCCTTATCACTCATAAAATGAGACACAGTTTAGTTTTTAGTTTAGTCGCGCAGCGATGATTCTTTCCATTTGGGTGTTTTCACTTGTTTGAGTCTTGCTGACGAGGTTTGCGGTGTTTGGGTGTGAAGGCTGAAGTTATAAAACAGGTCAGATTAACGGGTCACTAATGAAACCAGTGTTCCAGTAACTGTGCGGTGTATGGGACACAGAAATGCAACAGAAAGCACACCACAGTCTCACTGCACAGAGAGCCCAAAGACTTCTTAAGAAGTACAGCGTTTCTGTTTTTGATGTGTGGGATGAATGTTTGAAAGTTGCCGACAAAGTGAGTGTTGCTGCAGGAGTCAGTCTGGTGGAAGGTGACCTCAGCAGGTCAGCAGAGCGTAATCTGGAGCTCGCTGCAGGTCTGAGACGAGCAGACCGCCTCAATATCTTCTGAACATGTACAGCTGCAGTTTGGTGCTTCAGGATGTGAGAAATGAAGGCAGGATCGTGACCATCGAATCTGAAATGTGCCGAAGGTGGACTTCAGATCGGACAGCGTGGCCTCGTTCACTTTAAAGTGTCTCACGCCTTAAAATGTTTATAATATTAGAAGCTGACAAGACAGCAGCCATCCAACATTATTTTCAGACTGTGTGATTAGGATGATAAAAGTAGGCCGTGGTCACGATCAGCGTCAGCCTGCTCTTCATACAGTTGTCTTCAAATTAATTTCCACCACGTGAAGTTCATGTTCATGTCTGCACACTCTGAATGAAGCGCTGGGATAAGTCACCACTTTTAAGTTCAAGTTGCTTAATTTTTTGAAGCAACAAGTTTGCTCAATGTTTTAAAGAAAGGCTCAAAGAAACTGGAGCTCCTGCACAGACCTCCTCAGAGTTCAGATTTAACATCTGACTGTGCTCACACACACACACACACACACACACACACACACACACACACACACTCTCAGTCTTACCCAGAGTGGCGAGCACACACACGAGCAGCAGCGTCTTCACCTCCATCCTTCTCTCTGAGCTTCCTGCAAAGTGTCGAGTCTCAGACCACAGAGGACTGGTCCGTCCACTGCCTCGCTCAGCCGACATCACTTCCTGTACCTGTTTAGATTTGCAAGGGTTCCTGCCACACTCTCAGGTCTGACTCAGCTGATACTAATCAGTCACTTCAGGCTCCACCTCCTCCTCTCTGACCTCTCCTCCTTCCTGTTAGATGAGGGTGAAGCAGCTGCAGCCACAGGCTCGTTGTGAGCGTGCGACACCTTTGCAGCTCTGCACATGTGTGAAAGTTTATCAGAGGCTGGGGACAGGAAGGGTTAACGAGGACTTCCTGTTGTGCACTCTGAAGAGACTGACTCGTTTATGTTTGCTGTGTTTGCGCCCGCCTGACTCTGTGTGACTGCACTTCCTGTTGGCTTTCACTGAGTTTGGCACAAAGACTGAAAGTTTTGAAGAAGAGCTCAGAAACACAGGAGAGGAAGTTCCACTAAACCAGAAATGGTTCTGCTGAAGCCAGCGGGACCCAATTAGAGTAAAAACGAACAAAGATTAACGAAGCTCAGCTTCAGGAAACCTCACAGAGCTCTCTGGATAAGACAAAGCTTATTCTAGAAAGAATAAGAGCTCTACCGAAGCAACAAGCAGGAAACCCTTTAAACGGTTTGGAGATCTTTCTGTGTCGGGAAGGAGGAGGAGGAGGAGGAGGAGGAGGAGGAGGTCAGAACCGTTCTCCTGAGCTGCAGACAAGACCCTGTGACCGGTTAAAGTGTAATACCTGTACATGTTTAAGTTCACAGCTGAATCTTTTGACGATAAATTCAGTGAGAAGGTTTTGTGTGCTGCTGCCGATCATCCTGTTGGTCTGCTCTGTAGTCTTCGTCTTCCTCTCTGCCCTCCTGAACGTTTCGCCTGGTCTGTTATATCTGTGCATGTGTTGAAGACGTGATAATGCCTGTTCTGCTTCCACTGATGTTCTGCAGCTCTTTAATCATTCTTTCCTTGAGTATTTAGCTCTACATGTATTTTAGAGTTTATCTTGTTCCCTCTGTGTCTGCTGTCTTATCCTCTTGTGTCAGCTCCTCCAACTTAAGTTCATTCACATGTCCTTTTCCTCATTTAGGTATGGTTCTCACTTTCTGTTTTATTATGATAGTTTCTTGTCTCCACTGACTTGTTTAGTGTTACTGTCTTTAAGTTTCCCCTGTGTGTGGTAATCCTACTGTGGTCACTACCCTCACATACACGCAGTGTTGGGAAGGTTACTTTTAAAATGTATTCCACTACAGATTACAGATTACATACCCCAAAATGTAGTTTGTAATGTATTCCGTTACGTTACTCTCACGTAACGGATATTGTCATGCTTTTTACAACTACATGAATGTACTATTGCTGTGTGATTTATTCCTATTACTGAAGGCTACTCACCATACCAATACCAACTACATTTTTAAATCTTAATATGAAATGAGTAACAATAGAGTGGACATTAGGTAAGGCTGCACTTTTTGCAGTGATCTCGTATAGAAAGCTATTTCTGTGTCAGTAATGTGTTTTCTTTTTGTCTGCTTTCAGAACTGCACATGATTATTTGCGGCTAGCAGGTTGTTAATGCTATCCATCAAGTCTAACAGTCTATGAACTAACCTCAGCTAACGCCAGCTAACAATGTTAGCATGGTGGCGAGTAGCCTTCAGTAATAGTAGTAAATCACACAGCAGTAGTACATCGAAGATACTGAGGTGGCGCGTAACCCAGGTAGCTACCACACCTAAAACAAGGAAGCTGCAGTAGGCTAACGTTAGTTCTTAAAAAAGCACTTACTTCCAGATGTTTGTTTAGGTTGGAGTCTTTTGACGCTGAGAGCAGCTTGGTTGCTGGCAAACAGAGTTTGCATTGCACGGTCAGATTTCGCCCATCCCTTTCTTCTTTAAATGTGAAGTGGTGTCAGAATTTCCAAGTAAGAAATGCATTCCTGCCCGTGCACTGCTGGCTCTGTTGTGCTGGCTCTGGGTCCACTGTGTAACTGTCCACCAACATTAACAGGACGCGTACATTAGAGCCTCTTATTGCGTGTTTTGTTTGGGTTTCTACTGGCGTGGAATTACCAAAATTAGAGAGGGGATAGCCTAACATATGAAACAGGAAAAGACCGCCGTGTAATCCATTTATTTCAACAAGGTAACTGTATTCTAATTAGCACCTATTTAAACGGTAACTGTAACGGGATACAGTTATTCATATTTTGTATTTTAAATACGTAACGCCGGTACATGTATTCCGTTACTCCCCAACACTTTGTGTCACTTACCCAGAACTGGCACCAGGGTAGGGGCCATGGTACACCTGTCCCAGGTGGGCTGACTTGATCATTTAATATCTCTTCATCTTCATACATTCATCTTCATGCATGTTTTGAATTGTTCTTTGTCTGGTTTCATTGGGAAACCCTAACAGGAGACAAGGTGGAGATTTGGAGAGGGTAAAGAAATTCCAGCCCCACAACTCATTCAGTGTCACGTATCGATATAAAAGCATCTCTTCTGAGAAGTATAGGTGTAGAAACATAATCTGTACCACTGTATTTCATAGCACTTATCTTTTAATGCATTATAGATGTAGTAGTAGACTGCAGCTGATCTTTTAATTTTATTTTAATCTTTTGCTCTTATGCTGCTATTTTTTTTTTTAAACTGCATCTATGTTCAGCAAAAAGTTTTTAAACATTTCCAACACGGGCAATGGCACATGGACATTTTGTCATAAAAATCACTTTGGTATTGTACGTAATGACACCTCTAATAAGTGGAGCCAAGTGAAAAATGACACTTGGAGGGGAAATTACACTAAAATAAATGAGGTGATGTGACTGCAAAGACAAGATACTGGGGGGGAAAAAAGTCACTCCACCCACTGCCTGTTCAACTGGTTTATTCCCTCTTGACTTTTATAGCAATGTGGAAGCCCCACATCACATATGCATGATGATAAAAGTGAAAAATGTTTGCTGCTGAAAAAAGCACACAAGAACTAATATAGTCACTGACGTCTAGGTCAGGTTATGTCTAGGTCATGTTAGGCCTGAATTACTCTGCAAAATGCTTCCAGCTACAGAAAGTTATTCTGATAAGCTTTCTTGGAGAGTGTGTGTACGTGACAAAGAGGCACCTTGATCAAATGTCAGATTAAAAATCTTCTGTAATGAAGGTGTTTCATACTTGACTTAGAAAAACTGCTTTAAGTATTGTAAAAAAAAAAAAAAAAAACTTGGAACAGATATTTACCTCTCTCTGCCTGAGAGCAGCTTACAGTGGCTTGCAAAAGTATTCGGCCCCCTTGAACTTTTCCACATTTTGTCACATTACAGCCACAAACATGAATCAATTTTATTGGAATTCCACGTGAAAGACCAATACAAAGTGGTGTACACGTGAGAAGTGGAACGAAAATCAGACATGATTCCAAACATTTTTTACAAATAAATAACTGAAAAGTGGGCTGTGCATAATTATTCAGCCCCCTTTGGTCTGAGTGCAGTCAGTTGCCCATAGACATTGCCTGATGAGTGCTAATGACTAAATAGAGTGCACCTGTGTGTAATCTAATGTCAGTACAAATACAGCTGCTCTGTGACGGCCTCAGAGGTTGTCTAAGAGAATATTGG
>VVHJ01035635.1:0-12382 GCA_015107715.1 Tylochromis polylepis
CTACTAATGCTAACGTGTGAATTTATTTTCTGACAGTCTAAAAGATGTCAAACGTTTGTCCTTTCTCTTGTTGCTTTGGAGCAAATGTACCCAAGCCTGACGTCACCAAGCGTCGATGCAGTGGTGTAAAACACACCGCCACTGGACTCTACAGCAGTGGAGACTTCTTCTCTGGCCTGACCAATCACGTCGTGATGGCGTCTGGCGATCTGATGGACGGGTCTGGTTTTGGCGGTTGCCAGGACAACAGCACTTGTCTGAGTGGACTGTGCCAAATCTAAAGTTTGGTGGAGGGGGGATTATGGTGTGGGGTGTTCTTCAGGAGTTCCAGTGAAAGGAACTCTTCATGCTTCAGCATACCAAGACATTTTAGACACCTTCACGTTCCCAGTATGTGGGAACAGTTCAGGGTCGGCTCCTTCCTGTTCCCACACGACCGCACGCCAGCGCGCAAAGACACGGACGAGCCGGTTTGGCGTGGGAGAACCGGACTGGCCCGCACAGAGTCCTGACCTCAGCCCGATCGAACGCCTTTGGGACGAATCAGAGCGGAGACTGTGAGCCGGGCCTTCTCCTCCAACATCAGCGTGACCTCACGAATGTGCTTCTGGAAGAATGACCAACACGTCCCATAAACACTCCTGAACCTGTGGAAATCCCTCCAGGAGGGTTACAGCTGCACACGCTGGGCCGACATCATATTAACCCCTGTGGGTTAATAAAGGGAGGTCACTCGAGCTCATGTACGTTTGGCAGTAGTGTGTGGTGTGGCAGGTGTGGTGGACAGTGGGCAGGCAGGTGAGCATCTGAAGAGAGCTGGTTACTGATGAGTAGCAGAAGGCTGTGGGTACGGAGGGAGTCTGGTCCAGCTGTGAGCTGCTCCACAGCATGCATTCAGGTGAGCCTGCAGGTGTGAGCGAGCACGCTCAGGAAGGAAAGAAATAAGGAGGCAACGTATGTGGCCTGACCTCCAAACAGGTGAGTGTTCTTGGAAAATGAACCAGTGAATCTGCTGCAGTGTTTTTCTTTCAGCCTCATGACCGACTGAAAAACCAGTTTCCCTTCTTTCAGTCCGTCGGCTGTTTTCTTTTCCACCAGGTGAATGGTGAGGCAGCAATCCTGCAGGGCTGCTGAGGTGTTATCTTTCTGCTCTGTTGGGTTTTTTACCTCCTCCTCTTCCTCCTCTTCCTTGTATTGTGGACTTTAGCCACACCTGAACACATCAGACAGTAACATGAAGGAGAAGAAGACCATTCACTTAAAGCTCCTCACAGAATAATGCGAGTCTATTCCATAAGGCGGGTTTTCCTCTTGGTGGGGATTTTCTGCTTCTTCATTTTCACCTTTTTTTACAGGTAGGTGCACCATCACACATGCCAGCATCAGCAGAGGTAGAGTCATACACTCGTCTGCATTTGTTTTGTTCAAAAACGCAATTGAACTCACCTGAAAACAGTTTTCATTCATATTTTATTTACACTCAGTGGGCTTCGCTCATAAAAAGCTCGTACTCGCACATCCGCCCATAATCATCTGTTTTGTCTTACCTGAATTTACTGCGCAAACAAATGTAGCACCGCCTTGTAGCACACTCACACATGAAGCGTGAAGGCAACGCTGTCTGCACTCTTCTTTAAACTGAAAGTATGTGTGATGCTGGGGAGGTGGGCAGCCCCACCGTTTCTTACCCCCACTGACAGCCGGTTTGCTTTTAAAGGTGGTGGTTTGCAAATATTTTTACCACTAGAGGGCAGTGTGCTAACAGAAATGTTTGCAAGTTGCTTCTTTAAAAACTAAAGCTCTTGTTCAGTCGCTTTTCATCTAACACATCCGTATGAGGTCAAAGGGCTGCACACTGTTTCTTTCTGATCTAATTAAAAACAAAAACTGCTGTATAACGTGTAAGCTGTTCTTCTCCGATTCCCGCCTCACTCCACTGGCCTTGGCTTATTGTAATCTAAAAGCTGTAACACACACGTGTGTGTAGTGGAGACTTTTAGAAGTGATAAACTGTGTGTTGTGACGTCAGACAGCAGCCTCGGGGTCAGGTGACACGGATGATGCCGACAGCTCAGCAGGAAAACCACATGGTGAGTTTCAGCTTCTCGTCCAGCTGTTGAACTTTATTCATAACGAGGTTTACACACAGAGCCAGCCAATCAGAAACGACATCTGCAGTCAGGCAACGAATAACGATTCAAACAAAAGAAAATACAGATGTTGGGATGTTTCCTGGTATTATGGTTCTGTATTCAGTGTTGTTGAGATTTGGATGTCTGTTATTTCTCGGGGTTTATGGGTCTTTGTTTCCTCGTGCCTGATACGACTTCCTTTTGGTGTTCTTTCACGCCGTTAGTCCTGTGCTCCTGTTCTAAAGTTCTTCAGGTTCCTTCTGTGTTTTGTGGGTTTATGACTTCCTTTGGTTTCCAGATCCATAAAGATGTTAGTTTCACTTTCCTGGTGCTTCTGAATTTCTGGTCGGTTACTTCCTGTTTTCCTTCCCGTCTTGTTATTCTCCGCCCCCATGTGAGGGAGGATGTAATCTGTTTGTTGGCAGTCTAGCTTCACTAACAATGGAGGCCAAGGACAAATGCCAGCTACTCGTGTGCTCCAAGGCCGAGGATACTGTTGTGAAGTTTAAAGATAATCGATAAAAAAATGTGAGTGATATAAAGTTTTGACTGGTTTTCACATTTGGTGTGACCTTCAACCGATTTTGACCTAAATTAAATCAGATCGAGCTGCTCTTGGTATCGACCATCACACAAAATTAACATCTGCTGACAAACAGAACCAATGTGGGGATATCATATGAAACGGTATGGAGAGTACAGCACACCTTTTATTTTTACACCCTGTGACGTCACAATGATGCCGTGACAGGCCGACGCCTCATCACTGAATAAAACCGTCATTTATAACCCGTGCCTTTCTCAGTTTTTCACTTGTTCCTGCTGTGTTTCCTCTCCTCTCATCACCTGGTCTGTATTTATTTTGTGCATCTTCTGCTGGTGTCCCTCTGTGCAGTGCTTCCTTGTTCTGTATCCTTGGTTCTACCCCTGCCTTGTTTCTTGACTCTGGCATTAAAGCTGTAAAGAGTTCATTTTTTGTCTCCTGAGTCCTGACTCTGGATCCCGATCCAGCCTGTCAGACAGCATTTCATCAATATAGAAGATATTTACTTAGTTATAGCTGACCCGGTCAGGGGTCACCTGATCTTCGTCTACCAAAACCAACACTACCACAGAGATCCAGACGGTATAGTACCAAACAGCGGTGCTATACTGGATGTGATGTGAACTAGGCTGCCAGAACTTGGCTGGATTATGTGAAAGTGTCTGATAAGACATGAAGGTGAGTTATCTGATAGCTGAAAGTGCCATCAGAAGAATAGCTGATGATTGTCCTCGTGACATGAAGCTGATTTCTGCGTACAGAATTCAGAAATGTCTCATGCAGCGTGTTATCATCTGTAATAAGAGTCCATGGCCGTGCCGTCCTGGTGTTTGTCCGCAGACAGAAGCACCGTGCTCCCTGAGGAAGGAGGTGAGGAAACATCCTGTCTTCAGGAGGAAGTTCCGGTTCTCGGTGCCGGTTCTTCAGTGGGCCAAGAGTTTCGCCAGACCAACCTGGGAGCAGCTGAAGATCCACAAACCTCCGTACGGCTGGAAGGGACTTCCTGTTAACGGTACTCTCCGGGTCCTGATCTCTGTGTGGAGCTGCTTCACCTTCAGCCCTTAAATATTTACACGGATGGTCGGGTTTTTCATTTTTATTTTTGCCCTTCTTCCTCTTCAGTCCTCAACTCCACCCTCTCCCTTCTTAAAAGCTCCGATCTCTTTGATGGGCGCTCACCTGGCAGGTGCATCCGCTGTGCCGTGGTGGGAAATGGAGGTATCCTCCGAGGGTCCCGGCAGGGGATGAACATCGACAACCACGACTTTGTCTTCAGGTGAGATCCCAAAAGTTTTACACTGAAGTGACAATAAATTATGAAATATACTTCACTGCAATCATTGTCCAAGTGAGCACATGAGCAAATAAAAAATAAACATGTGCAGAGGTTTGAAACTGTGTAAGGTAAACTCACATCTGGCCCTTATTTGAGCCTCTGAGTGTTCATCCATGTGCTCAGGATGAACGGGGCGGTGATCACAGGCTTTGAGGAAGACGTGGGGACGAGGACTTCCTTCTACGGCTTCACCACTAACACCCTGAAGCACGCGCTGAGCTGGTACCGGCGTGACGGCTTCACCGAAATCCCACAGAGCCCGGTGAGAAACGAGCCTGTGAGCGCTTTTATCATGCTTCAAACCCCTGCTCATCTGTGTGTGTGTGTGTGCAGGAGACCAAATACATCTTCATCCCATCAGAACTCAGAGACTACGCGATGATCGCCGCTGCTATCCAGGGACAGACTGTCAGCTTGGGCAAAGATAAAGGAGACAGGTGAGTTTACCTGCTGCACGGAAGTAAAGGAGGAGGAGAGGACAGAGAACATGAAACGTTTTCATCTTTGCATAAAATTAATTCCGATCAGTCAGTCGCTGGTTCTGCGTTTCAGCTTCTCTTGGAGTTTCAGCATTGACGAGTGCACACTTCTGTTCAGAATAATCCTTCTTTGTCTCACTCTCTGCACTTCATGCAGTCTGAAACAAGCAGTTTTAAATTGTTCTCCTCCTGCCTGGCAGCTCCATCTTCATCCTCCACCCTCCCTCCTCTGCACTTGCTCAGACCATCTCAGCCTCTCTGACTCTGAGCTGTCCCCCTGATGGACTCATATTCATCCCGCTCACACCCGGTGAACAGCTGAGCATCTTCAGCTCGGCCTCCTCGTCTCCAAACCGTCACAGCAGGTCTCACGGCCATCTTTAAACCTTCCCTTTCCTTCCCTGAGGTGGCAGACTCTGTTCTTCATATTTAATCACCTCCAGTTTGGGTTAAAATTCAACCTTAGCCCCTTGATGTGCTGCAGACATGATTCATATTCACAAACATAAACATAAAGTTTGCTGTTCTGGCTCGATGGTATCTCTATGACATCACACAGAGCCAAGAGTAGAAAAAAATGGTGATAAACGGCGTGTTTGGAGCAGTCTGAGCTTTGAGATTTATTGACCTCTTTATTAGAAACTTTATTTTTATGTTTATGTAAAGAGAGAGACAGATGACAGGAAGTGAGGAGAAGAAGACCAGGTCACCTTAAAGGTAAAGACCAAAGTACTTCCTGAGACGACCTGAAACCAGCTTCGGGTCAGAGATGATGTCTGTACCTCCCTCGCTGGCCTGCAGATGGCAGCGTGTCCTGAAACGTGAGCAGGAGGTGAAGCTGCTTCTCACCTTCTCTGATTCTTTCTGTCAGGACGTGTGTGTTTACGGTCGAACCAAAAACTCAAACCATCATTTACTACTTTCTCCCAACTGTTTTTCTCTCTCAGTGATAAACGACGGCGTAAACACACAGCTCTCACACAGCTCTCACACATTGATGGTGACTCCTCTTTAACTAGTACGTCTTCTCTCCATTTAAAACACATTCTCACCCATCGCTGCTCTTCATCACTCTTCATCACTGCTGACAGTGAAACATGGCTGCTGGAGTCATTAAAACCCCGGCGAGGAAGTCGACATGAGTTTCCACAGTCAGCTCTTCAAAAATCAGAAATTATTTGTTCAAATATAAGAGAAACCTTCCTGAGAACCACTGATGACTTTAACTAAGAAACCGCAAACAGGAAGTTGTCTTTGTTGTGGCGTTAAAGCTGCTAACATGAGGTGGCAACATGGCCTCTCAACACGCGACCCACAGAGCTGTGTTTAGCAGGAAATTCTGATATTTAAAAAAATGTGAGCGTGGGATGCAGATTGGAGGAGTCAGCTTGTGTCTCGTGCTCTTCCTCTGTTCGGGATGTTGGACCGGTCCGGGTCCTTCTGCAGGTCTGTGAAGCTTCAGGTGTTTGCAGTCCAGATCGCAGACAGAGAAACAGAAACAGGTCATTTTCTTTATCACTCTTCAAAATAAAGGTTCAACTCTTTGTGTTCACACGGCTCAGCGACACAGTGATGATGTGACGCTGTGATCGGACATGCTCTTGGTGTAATTTAGCATTTGAACCTGTAAAGGAGTTGTCATGTCTGCGGGTGGGTTGACGCGTGTGTCACCTTTGACCTGCAGGCGGCGACGTCGGCTCACACCGGCCGTGGTGAGCAGAGCGGCTGCTCTCAAAGGGGTTTTTGTTGTGTTGCTGTCGCTGATCCAGATCTGCTGTTTCCTGCAGACCCTGGAAGTATTTTGGCCACCAAGCTGCTGAAAACTTCAGGCTCCTCCACCCAGGCTTCATCTTCTACGTGACACACAAGTAAAGCACCACCTGTGATGAATTATTGATCAACTGATCGTCTGAAAGCAGGCCGGCGGGACGCCCGGGTTAAAATAACGTCTCTGCTTCTTTCTCAGTTTCCTGTCGTCGCCTCGGCTGGCTGATGTCAGGGTTCGAGAGATGTACATGCCGAGCACCGGTGCTCTGATGCTGATGACTGCCTTACACACCTGTGACCAGGTAACACACACACACACAGCATGTACCTTATATTCAGTGGGACTTCCACTCTCTGATGATGTTGTTATCTTTGACGTTGATGTTCAATAAACGTCCATAAATCACTTCAGTGGGTTTAAGAATCGTTACCTCCTCGTCCACGAGAATGCCGCACGCCGTGAATTCTTATTTTGAAACCTTATTTTGAAAAGTTCAAACCCACATCATGTGTCAAAGTCTGAAACCTGAGGGACTTCCTGTTTGTCCTGCAGGTTTCTGCCTTCGGTTTCCTCACCAGGAGCTACGCCTCGTTCTCCGATCATTACTACGACTCCGTGCGGAGGCCTCTGAAGTTCTACGCCAACCACGACCTGCTGATGGAGGGCCGGCTGTGGGAGGAGCTGTACCGTCAGAGGATCATCATGCTGTACCAGAGGAGCGCAGACAGCTGAGGGAGGTGCAGAAGAGGCTCTGCTCCTGGTCTAGTTTTTGTAGGGACCTGAAACCCTCTCATTGTTTTATGCTTCAATGTTTCCTGAAGAGAAACAAAAAGTTTCAAATTCAGATTTTTCTTAGTTTTACCCCAGAAAATATTTAGAGAAGAAAATCATTAAAAAAACGATTAAGGAGGTTCTGAGCTCCGTGATTTGTCATCAAAGCGGGACACACGAGGCTGAATTCAGTTAATCACAAACAAATGTTTCCGACTCAGCCTTTCCTTTTGACAATGGTGCTGATGTCTTTATGAGCTTTTCACAGAAATCATCTGAACTGCAGGTTCCTGCAGACACATAACACAGAAGATTTCTCTCACAGAGAGGAAAACTACAAAGGAGCTGAATGTTGGTTTCTGCCACGATGACTTTTATTTCATAGAGGGGCCATATTTGGATGAAAGGCTGGAGCGCCAAGTTATCAGCCAGCGCTTGATTACCACAGCCTGTACGTGAGCATCACACACACACACAGGTACAGACACAGTAACATCCAATCACAATCCTCGAATTCCACCCACCTAAACTGGAGCTCAGGCCTGTTGGACGGTCTGTTACCATAGTAACCTCACAGCAGACATATTATTGGTCAGCTCATTAAGAATGCTCCAACAGCACAAACGCAGTCCAGTGGTCCAGTTCAGGCGAAGCTAGCAGACAGCTAGCAGCTACAGCCACCTGTGTCACCAGTCACAGAGGCCCCGCCCCTAACAGTACAAATTTTAATACAATTTAAACAGGTGAATGATAAATACGTTATCATTCTTGATTATCTACAGAGACCAGCCAGTTTGTGTATCAGGCTGTAAACGTGTTTATTTCTGCTGTAAAGTTTTAACATGAGAGTCTATGGGGACTGACTCACTGCTGCCTCTGCTGGACGTTAGAAGAACTGCAGCTTTTGGAGCTTCATTTTCATTTGATTTTTTTCTAATTAGTTATATAAATATTTGCAGCCTTGTTTAGCTCCTCCTATTTTCAGTGTCAGGTATAAATGTGGAACAGGTGAAGGAAAGATGAAAATGAAGTAACAGAGTGATGATGAAGTTCGTGAGCAAACAGAAAACACGGCTTTCACTTTTAAATCCCTCACTGGACTGTTTCTGTGAAAGGAGGAGATTAAATGCTGGGAGGGTCTCACGTTTTCCTCAGTGCACCAAAGGAGAGGCAGAACCCAACAGGAAAAAGATGACTGTGGTCTTCAAAATAAAAGCGCCAAACTTGATATAGAATATTCATCTTTTGTGTGGCTAAGTCTGTGTTTGTCCAGGACTTTGAACATAATAATGAATCTGCAGGTAAGTGGAATATTACAGCTGCAATAAGGAATATTAAAGTGTTAAAATTTACCTGCAGAGAATTTTCTCATTGGCTAATCTTTAACGTGTAAGCATTAAAAAAGAGAAAGAAAAAAACCCAGAATAATCCCTGCTATAACTTTCTTGATCTTAAAGTATTCAAAGTGATTATTTTTGTCGGACATGCAATCCAAACTCTGAATACATATGAAATAAAACAAAGAATCAGCTGGAAACTGAACCTGGCTTGGAAAGATATTCATTTATTTTCTGACAGCAGTCTAATCAGATAATTGACTAAAATTTGCTTTGTAATAAACGTATCTGTTGGGAAATGTTGGGACTGTTGCAAAGACAGGCCTACATTTAATTACTCAATCATTTTTAGTCTGAAACCGAAAACACACAAAATTCCATACAGACTTTGATTGAATGAACTCATGAATCAGCTGCCAAAACATTAAACACACCCTGTAACAAAATAGCTTAAACGAAGTGGAACAGCTCTGAGAAACAAAATAGAATATGACAAAGACTTACATTTTCAGATCTAAGATTTGTATTATCACACTTGTTATGTATAACAATAAATAAAGACAGTAGTAAAACTATAAAAAAGAAATATGTATTATAATAATAACAATACTCAAAGTTGGGAAATTATCGTCCTACAGCAGCCAAAACTAGAAAAACAAATTAGTTGAATAAATAAATACAATATCACAGAAAAAAAGATCTCAGAAAGGCAATTTTTTTAGCTCAACTAAATAAAAATACATAGAAGTAAAAAAAAAACCTAATCAATAATTCAAAATCGAAATATGATATAATAAAGAGATTAAACATGTAAGCGTAAAAAAATAGTAAAACGATAATTTAATGGTATCGGTCCCTTTTCAGGTTTATTTTGAAAATCTTGTGCGGAAGTTCAGTGCTGCGTTTACGGAAACTTGACACCGTCGGGAGATTCGGGAGAATCCAGCGGAGAGAATGTGGCATTCAGGGAGAGGAGGGAACAGCAAGAGGAGCGACGGCAGGCGGAGGGTCGTGTGAAGTACCAAAGTCCGAAATCTGGATGAAAGTCTTGAGTTTTTTTCCTGCGTGGGGGTGAAACTTTCATCTGACGCTCTTGGAAGTTTATAAAAACGCGTGGAAACGGGATCTTCGTGGAACACTAATGCGCGGATAAACGTTACTTTGGAATCTTCCTGAACGCCGACGCCGTGTCCGTTAAATGTCGGGGATGAAAAAGTTTGTGTGTGTTTACTGAAGAGACGGTAAGTGTGGAGTCGCCTTACTGTGAAGCGATGTTTCTGTTGACGCGGTGAACGCGCTAAAAGCGAGCCGTCGGGTACAAAGGTCGGCGGTGTGTTTACATGGCAGCTCCTCGCCTTCACGCTGTTTACATTTATAGGAGTTTGTCGTTAATCTGCGGGATTAATATTCTATTAATACAAACTTTCTAATGTGTAGAAACTGGTCTCCAATTCGGCTCGTGTTTACATCAGCAGGGATGTCTTTAATTCGCTAAAGTCCGTTATAAGTGCGGAGAACAGCGCTCGCTTTATTACTAAATGATGAGTTTGTTCAGCTCACAGGCAGTGCTGATCATACACACGTCTCTGAGTTAAATGGTGCCTCACAGGGAGCGAGGGGACATCGGAGTGAGTTTGTTTCGTGTACTTTATGCCGACGGTTTTACACAATGAGCACTTTTAGATGGAGTCTAAGCTCCGAGCAGTCGACCCTGCAGGAGCACGACTTCACTTCAGACTAATAACTGTCAAGTGATTCGTGTTTGCGGTAGTCAAATGATTTATTTAGCTCCAGCGTGGAGCCTCGGAGTCCCCGCAGTGTCACAGAGAAATTTATGGGCATTGTTCCTCTTGTGATGAGTGCAGCGAGGATACCAAACGCCTGAGGGAGGTGGAAGAAAGGGGGGACGTGATGGGTGTAAATGGGAATGACAGCTCTGCTTAGGCCCTGTGCTCCTCTGTGGCAGCCTGGTTATGTAAGAGGGGAGCAGTGTGTGTCTGGACTGGCTGCAAACACTTTCTGTTTATGTGGCAACAGAGTTTGTGAGGCCGGGCTGGTGTTTGCAGGCAGAGCTGGGGATGAACCCGCTCTGCCTGCCTCCTCCTCCTGTGTGTCTGAGGCTGGAGGCCACTGGCCTGGAAGACTTTAAGTAGAGCTCAGATGAAGTCACGTCCACGGTGAGAGCCCAGAGGGGAGCAGCGAGCCGGCCCGCTCGTCACACACTCACAGTCAGGTGACTTCATGAAAAATGGGGAAAAACGAGTGGAGCTCGGTGTGTTTACACAGCAGAGGCAGCCGCAAGTGTGTGTGTGTGTGTGTGTGTGGGTTTGCTGAGCTGTAATTAAACCGAGCTCTCATATGGCAGCGGGTTAAACTCTCCCTCAGCCCAAGCTCACAGCTCACCTGGACAGGTGTCACAGGGAACGGTCACGCCTGCTCCTCACCTCCTCTGCCAGCTTAGGAAACGTTTATTGATGACATGACAGAATACATGTGTGTGAATGAGAGGGGCAGACCGGTGAAAGGTGAACAAGAAGGGAACAGAGGTCAAACATCTGAAGTGACCGCAGGCGGGTGGAGAGGGTGGAGCGGAGTGACAGAAGGGAAGCAGCAAGAGGGGAAAGAGAAGGTTTGGAGATGGAGGAGGCCGAGCTGAAGATGTTGGACAGCAGGGACAGGATCATAAATGAGTCCATCAGGGGGATAGCTCAGAGTCAGGGAGGCTGAGGCGGTCTGAGCATGTGCACAGGAGGGAGGGTGGAGGATGAAGATGGAGCTCCCAGGCAGGAGGAGAAGAGGAGGACCTCAGAGGAGAGGACATGCAGAGGGCTGGAGTGACAGAGGAGAGGATGCTGGGATAGGAGGAGATGATTGGATGTGGCGAAGAAGAAGAAGCAGGTTGCTCTCGTACTCTGGTTTCACAAGAATCCAGATGTTTGCAGGAGTGACTGAGGTCTGTTTCTCTGGCCTGTTTTAGCAAAAGCAGGCCAGGCCAAGCTCCTTAGACAGAGTGTGGATGTTTTCTGTGTTCAGCAATGTAAGAAAAACGTTTCTCACCAGAACAAAGAAAGAGTGATTCCATCACGTGCACTTTATGATGTGAGGAAAGGATCGGAGCGGGCAGGCAGCGTAGTGTTGGTGGTGTTCAGGCCCTGAGGCGGCAGCGTTAAGAGCAAATCAGTGCACAGGCTCAGCAGCAGAACCACCCACCAAAAACAAACAGAAACTGCTGGAAACCCCACCATCGTCCCCGTGTCCGAGCTCATTAATGATGAACTGCACTGTCCCTCAGTCTGACCAATCAGAGTCTGACGTTCTGTTTGGAAATCATGGATGCTGCGTCATTTTAGCAGAAGGCAGAGAGCGGTCTGGGATCAGCGCTCGGTTGAAAGCAGCGTTCCTGATGGTTGATGAATGCACGCGGCAGCAGAAGCGTGTACGCCCGAAGGTCCCAACAATGCTGAGGCACATCTGCAGGTTCAGGAGCAACATCTGCTGCTCGTATTCCAGCAGCCTGGCTCCATGGGACAGCAGGGACAACGGGGACAGCAGGGACAACGGGGACAGCGGGGATAATGGGGGACAATGGGGGACAGCAGGGACAAAGAGTTTTTCTTGTGCAGTTAATGCACAGTGAAACTGGTGTGGTAACAGTGAAAGTGATCAGTGTGCTTGTGTTCACACGTTGGTGGTGCAGCGCCGCACTGTTTGGTTCTGAGGCTCGTTTTGCGCGCTGTATGTGATGATGTCATCAGGTCTTCCCACCATAATACTCCTGATGCTGGCTCCTCGTGAGCGTACCTGTGGTCAGTTTGGCCAGAAGGCTGCAGCGCTGTAGCCGGAGCTCAGATCGTGTTTCGATCAATCGTGCAGCTGTCAGATTTTTCAGACTGCTTCCTGTGCGACGCCTCTGAGACATGAACTGATCTGTTTTTCTCGTTTCTTTTCCCTCTCAGGCTTCCACCCCCCCCCCCCCCCCCCCCCCCCCCCCCCCCACACAAACACCCCCCCCAAA
>VVHJ01035636.1:0-33387 GCA_015107715.1 Tylochromis polylepis
CACCATTTGCTCTTAGAACTGAAGAAGCTTCTCGGATGAAACGTCTTCAAGAAACTTAGAGAAGTCCAGACGCTTTTCTTTCCAAGAGTAAATATTGGTCCTGCGATCATCTGACTCCCAGAATCACAACTCCTATGTGTTCTGTGTGTGACGTATACGTCCATGTTTGCTTTCACATGTCTTTGTTTGTTTGTTTGTTTGTCTTCGTTTTTTTTTCTTTAGATACTCATAGCACGTCATTTCAAAAAGTGAGTACTGTGTTTTTGCTGTACTGTTGATCTCAGTTATAAGATTTTATATAGTAGTTAGTGCTATTGTTTTTGACATGGTAACACCCTTGTTTAAGTTGGAATATAGCCCGTGTAAAGATTGCTTACACAGTTTACTGACTGACTGAGGCATCACCTAGTGTGTAACTCAACCTGTGTGTGCATTGCTTAGCAGGAATGTACTTGTGAATTGAATTGCTTTCTTACAGGAAGTAGGAGAAATGCCCTGGAGCAAGGTGAAAAAAGAACAATCAAATTAGGATGTAGTGACATCATCATCAAAAACGCTTTTTCATGGCTATTACCACGCAGAGTGACACAAAGCGTTTGAGTCAAGGACATGAAAGGCCTGCGACAGCATTTTCTCATTTGAAGTAACTTAAGCTAAGCTTTCACCTCTTGGTTGTGCTGTCGCCTCTTCAGAAATACCTGTTGTGAGAAGTCTGGCACGGTCTGTTAGTGTTTAAGTCGGCCATGAGTCCCCCTGAGGCATTTTCATGTATTTCCCTCACACTTCTGTCAAAGCTCATAATATGTGACAGATTATACCGCCAAAGAAGGCCAGGAAGTACAACTGAACCACATGCTGCACTGTGTATATGTACTCCCTGCCATCATTATTAGTATCAGTCATGTACAGTTTGTCGCTAACCCAGTAAGATCATTGCTCAGAAAGTAGGTTAAAAAATGTTCTGGTCACCATAATAAACAAATAAGTTAATAAGTAAATATAAAATTAAAGCTACTTCACAACACTGCCTGGATGTTTAACACCTTAACAAACTTCAAACTACGCCTCCCTTTATATGGCTACATGTCCATTCACACTTCATGTTTTATATTTTATATTCAGATTTTAATATGGTATTGGTTAAACTAAGCAAATCACTCAAAGAAATTACACAATAATTATGTCGACTACTATTACTGCTCTGACCCACATGTTGGCTCCAAACTAAAATATGCAAGCAACTGGGTAGTTTATATAAACACGGCGAAAATGGCTGATTAGCCCAGTAGTAGCAGCAATCCCCCTAAGTACTGGAGCCCTCGATTAAACCCACACAACTTTGGAGCAATAATCTTCGGCTTCTGGTTGTCCTAAATATTTTTCCTTAGATCTGAGGTATTCCTTTCAAAAGCTCCTAATTGTCCTTCAATCCCCCTTTAGGTTCTCTGCTTAAGTATGATAGCTGCATTTAATGTCCCGAAGCGTTTGCCAGCTATTCATAGTCAGGATATAGGCGATAATGATTGGATAAAACTTGCGCTAATGGTCAGGCTGTTTGTTAACAAGTCAGAAGATGTTGTGGTTCTTGGTTTCACTAGCTCACGGTCCAGTTTGCGTTCTACTTTTTCAACCAGAAAAAGTTCCCCTTGCACTTGAAGTCAAAACACATTAAAACTGCAGTAGCTGCTATAGATACTTAAGCATAAATAACATTGCTGATGAAACTATTCACAGGTGTTCCCGGTCCAAAAAAAGAGTAAAAACACAGCATAGCTACAACTGACCTGCACATGTGAATGTCCACTCTATTGTTTCAGGCAGCTGCTCACCATCGGAATAATAATTAGTCCTACTGAGACAGATCCACCTCAGCATTTTTTGTTGATTTAAGATAGCAAATTGGCTGCAGTGTTTGTTTGCTCCAGTAGTGTCTAACTACTGAAGAAATAGCTGCTGTCCCAGTCCAGAGCAATCAGGGTGTATTCTGTTTGGCATGCTTGAGTGCTCCTGAAGTCCACTGGGTGAAGGGGAACTACACTGGATGTCAGCCCAGCTGGAAAACTGTCCTGTGAACAGCTCTTCAGCTGTGAAATGGACAGTGTGCTTTTGATGCAAGAAAATGTATGGGGGCAGTGAAAAATGACTTAGACAGTAAATGAAAATATGAAGTAACCACCAAATACTTGAAAGAGCTTCTTAAATCCTTATAAATGCGGAATAAAGCAACAAAGCTTTAGTCCATTGATATCGTTTTTGTTTACAGAGTGATCAATTGGTCGCAAGAGTAGAAGTCAACCATAAATTATGTGCGAGCACGAGTGCTTACCACTCACACTCAGCTGGTTTTGATGCAGGGATGGGATCATGGGACAACTCTTGGACGGCTGCGAAAGGGCTGTGGACTCTGGCGGTCTGCTGCAATGCGCTGTGGGTGGGAACACATGTCAGTGTCCTCACCAACCCAAAAGCAGCACTATGGTACTGGAATAAGTAGGCTCGACCCCATGGCCCACAACGCAGTGGGCCAACGGCGCCTGTCGGCTGAGCCCAAAACACCATTTCTACACCAGATGTATTTCTAAGATTTGGTAGTGCAACAACTTCAAAGTCCAACTTGATTGTTTTTGATTGTATGATTATTCAATACTCCCGACTTTTTCTTTATTTCTGGGGGGAAAAGATATTATCATTCAACCACACTTATTTAATTGCAGCAATTGGAGCCACTCTAATTGGGCCTTGCCTTTCATCTGTAATGGTAATGATTATGAGATCGTGTTTGTGCCGAGCAGTCCAGTCTGATGAGTAAGACTGGGATGATATAACATTTTTAGCTGAGAATTCTTGTTTTTTGAATAACACATTTTAGCCTCGTGTACAGTAAACCCTGCTGTGATTTAAGTGATTTCTTTCCCATGTTTTTTAAGACATGAAACAAATCCTACGTGCTCTCACATTGTTTTTCATCTTGATGTTTTTTAGCTGATTTGATCTTTGTAATGGAGGCCTTGAATAAGTAAACAGTGAATGCATGTTCAAAATGTCAGCATGCTTTGTCAGAGCTACGCAGACATTTAAAGAGCATCTTATCATGTTGATTTAAGCAATTAAACATGAAGTTGCCCTCTGCAAGCTCCCACTGACTGTATCATCTTAATTATTATCTACAGAACCTCAAAGCATTTTCTTTGGCTTGATAAAGGGGACTTATCACAGTCATTACGTGGTTAAATGTCTGGCTACTCGAAAAAAGTCCGAGTTTGTGGAAATGTTAGGTGCAGTACAACCTAGCCCTTAATGTGTTTAGGTATATAGTGGTTTCGAAATGCTTTCAGGCTGCATGCATGTTAAACAAAGTAATTAATCCTTGAACGATTCCTTGTTCTCGAAAACTTTCGTGTGACAAGCATCCCTCGATTAAAGCAGTATAAACAGACTTTGCTTTGACCCAGGGAATTGTTAGTAGGGTCTGAAACGCTATTAAATAGGCAGATTACTTTTATCTTTTGGAAACATGGTCTGAGAGTTCACATCAATACATTTCTAGCACCAAGTCTCCGAGTCTTAAAAGGTTTCCGGGTTTAGTTTTATTTGTGGGCAATGAGAATATTTTTTTTTTCAGTCTAAAGATTTTCTTTCTTTTTCTTTACTGAAGACCAAACTCTGCCAGAGAGTCTAGAATTTATGCATTTACTTACTAATATACATCCCATGTAACTGCATTCTTTTGCTCCTAAGTCAACCACAAACAGATCGCGATCTAATCAAGTGTGACAAAGCTTTGCAGGGAAAGATGGGCAGCGATTTGGACTCCATCCGTGCCAGTATAGGAGATGTTTTGACAAGGATTATCACTTTCATCACCAGGTAATTTATAACAACCCCCAGCTTCTACAGACCTCATATCTCTCGTAAAGAACTGTGCTTACAAATATGAGAGCAATGCTGGTAGCTTGGTTTCTCACCTTCTGCTGAAGTAGGAGAGGGAAAAAACAAAACATTTAAACATCATGTTATCTTTGGCCCATATTGCAGGCTGACTCTTGCACAGAAGCCCTCGCCATGAGTGTCTTGGCAGAACAATCACCTGCATAGTGATGCAAAAGCCAAGGGTTCTATCCAGAAGTCTTCATAAATCATCCACTGTACGTTAAAATAAACGTGTGGTGCATTGATAGGAAGCAGATCGATTATAAGAAATTATGCAATCCTGATATTGTCTAAGTGTGTTTGTAGAAGTCAGTTTGTGACATGTTCACAAAATTATTCACACATTTTTACTGCTTAATCTCGACAGTGAAATACAGCAGACAGCACTAGCTATGTTAACTGAATAAAGTAAACTGCTTTGAATTTCTTAGCAGACGTTGAATAATACTGTATGTGATGGCAGTCACAACACGCTTCGTTTACAGACTTTGGCCTCAGTTCATGCAAGAATCGGCATTGTACCAGTGGATTAAAACTAGCTGCAAACCCAGACTTGGATACGAAGAATGTTTATGATGTAAGAATGCCATCTATTCAGTCTGTGCATGGCAAATGTTTTTACAGTGCAGCGCTGTAATAACAGCGCCTGAATCTGGCACCACCAAACTTTCTCTCACACAGGTAAGCGCAAGCGCCAGTGACCTGAAAAGCTGAATAACTTAAAATACTTGTTTTAACGAACAAAGAACTCCAAACGTGACTATTTATATCATTTATCCTCTAAAAAAGTTGAGTATGCACAGAAATCAGTGCATAGATTCAAATTAGATAGACATGGATTTGTATTAATTGTTATTTGTTACTGTGGATCTATATATTTTTTTTTCTATTTCTCAATAGATGACTGTAACATTTGTAAGATGGTGCATTTTAGATCTACTTAACACAGAGCAATAAGACTCAGTCCAATGGATCTGCTGTAGGAATGCAAGTTAACATCTAATACACCAAAATTAAAGACAGGAAGACAACCAGAATAACCATCTGCAAATGCTCTACCAATGTCCTTGTCAGTCTGCCTGCTTTGATTAAACATCACTGGAGAGATATTGTGCACATAAAGGATATCACACATATGTTTGTTATGCATCAGATAGAAATTTACCACACAGAATTTGCAAAGAGAGAATGAAAGCAAGAGGAAAGAAAGCCAAAAATGTGGCAGCACAACATTTTCCTCATTGCCTTTTTATGAACTATAGTTCCACAGAGCCACCCACACCTCACCACTTTGGGAGAAACTCGTCTCAAACTGGCACCTATTTATGGACTGGCTCCTGCCAGAGAGAAATTCCTCTTACAGTAAAAAAAAAAGAAAAAGAAAAAAGAAAAAGAAATCCCACTGAATGTGTGCTCATCCATCATTCCAAAGCCATTGGCTTTAAAACAGAAGCAGTAAGGCTATGATTTGGTAACACACTGTGCTTTGATTGGTTTCCCCACTTATGCTTTTGACTTCCCTTTTAAGTGCTTTTCTTCAAATAAAATCCTTCCCCACTGGAGTATATGAACATTTTCATTAGAATAAGCACAGTCTATTTTTCTGCTGCCTCCCTCTATGTCTGAGTTTATGACCTTTAAAAATGTACAGTATGTGCCTGCTGAGGTTCCTCTTATGTTGTGTCAAGTCCTCACTGGTGTGACAGGCTGAAGAGCTGACGTCATGAACTCCATTTCAACTGCGCCGCCCGCTGCTCGTACAAAGAATAATGTGGTGGGCCCTGCCGTACCTGCTTTGATGCCAATTAACTAATCTTCCCACCGGTTTCGTCAGGTATGCAAACACTGTCCTGCTATCTGTGTGAAAATCAGTACAATGGTCAAAATGACGTCTATTTAGCACGCTCAAAACCAAAACACAAGAAACATTCCTCTCCATGTCAGCGTAGGCCTTGAATGCCAGTGTGAGATCCATTAACGTTGTTATTCATAATCTATTGAAGCAGTCATGGTAGCTAGTGTTGCGTGGTGTGAATAACCACAGTTTTACTTTGGCAGCTGTGTTGTTGTTATAGTCATTTATCAAAATGCAATCAAACTTGTGCTGCTAAACGTTGTACTGGGAAGCATTTGTTGCTTATTAGAGTCATAAAAAGGATAATGGCAGTCTGAACTGAACATGATTGTTTAAATATAACATCCAAGGGTTTTTTAAAACAGGCCTGCTGGCTGTTGCTCTGAAAGGTATTTCTCTGAGGGCCTGTGTGTCATGTTTTCATTTTCTTAACATATAATGTTCACTTTTGCTAACGACAACAATGGTTAGACCTTGATGCAAACCTTAGTGTGCTGGGAATGTTATACACAAATGAAAAGGTTTAACAACTGTGGGTTCTGCAAGGGCTCTTTGCATTGTTGAATAGCCCAGAGATCACGTCAGTCAAACAAGGTGGCCAGTGTGCTCTCAACTGCAGAGATGGCAAGAGACAAAGCAACTAGTAGTTATTCATGCCATAGGGTTTCTGAGAGATAAGGCGCAACAGATGGCGGAGATGCTGCTGATATGGAAACAAAAGAAAGTTGAGCAGAGTTTAGTAGCTAAAGCTGCAGCAGTGCACTGTTTGTTCCTAATGCTTTTGAAATAAATTCCCACCTATAGATCACGATATTGCAAAATTAACAGCAAAAGAAAGTTCCTGTGCACATGTCCTCCAGTGGAAGCATTTTTATGCTTTATGATTTTAGTAGCTGTGTTTTTTTTAAGTGTTTCATATTTTTATGCTTTTTATTCTGTTTCTTTTTTGTGCATTGGGAAAACTGCTGTTTTGAATGCTAATTCTAAAGAAGTGTTTTTTTTTTTTTTTTTAACGTCTCCCTTAATGAATTCAACGAGCCACACCTGCTGCACCTGAGAGCCGACAGAACAGGTGAGATACTGGGAAAGACGGAGGCTAGTGTCTGGCAGAGCTGAGCACCCAGTAGCAGAAGTTCCAGTGCGTAAGGAGACCAATGGGCCTATACGGCGGTTGGTGGTCTGCATTTTGTAGAGTTCCTCCAGTCTTTTTCTACCTGCCAAAATATGAATATTTTGTTACTTATGTAGGCCACAGATACTATTTCAAAGGCGCATCTACAAGTAAAAGGTACTGCTCCCTTATTTCCCAAGACATCATCACAGTGGATGGATCCTAATATTTGATTTGGCACATATTTTTACATCATATATCGTTTTTGGCACAGCCCTGCCATTTATGTGGACTTGGGACCGGCACTAGGAGCACGCTAGCTTGTCAGGATTTTGTTTGCTCCCTGTCTCAAACTGGGATCTTTCATATTTAAGGCAAATGTGTTAACTACCGTAGCATGGATTTTAAACCCGTTGCCTTGTTTTCAAGTTGTTTTAGATTTTATGTCATCCTTTCTACTTTATTTTTCTATTGAGACTGAAATTTACCCATCACCTCTAACAGTTGCACGTTTCCAGATAAAAATGCCCTCAGGGGACAGCAGTTACAATGACCACAATGTCGGATACAAAACATTTTTTTCCCCCTCGTTGTTCTTTAATGGTGCTGTACATTGTTCAGGAAACAGTCGATTTAAAATCAAAAAGTGATAGAATATCCATATGCATGATGGTAAGCTCACGTCTGCAAAGATATATATAATATGAAATTGGGGTTAAAAAAAAAAAAATCAGTCAGCACTGAAGTTGCTGCCTTTATCAACAAGTCTGCATCAATATTTATAATACATGTCTGTACAAAAATCATTATATTATATCTATATCTGTCTGTCTGTCTGTATTACATTACATATTACATTATACAATGTGTGTGTGTGTTTGTAAAATCATCATTCGGATCACCAATAGAATTAAATATGTGACGAAATATGGTCACATTCCCGCCTTCTCTTCCTGAGATGTTGAATAATATACAGAAAAGCACCTGCACAGTGACGTTGACCTTTTGGACATAAAATACGTCACTACTTAGTTCTAAATAATTTCTGTGAAATTTAGTCACAACAGATCTGTGAAAACACAGGTCATCTTTGAGACCCAGATGTTTTTGCCAGATGTAAGGATGAGTTTGCACAAGAATGGGATGAAAATAGAAGTCGAGGTGCAAGGTCACTTGGACCTGATCTATTCTTCCTTCAGTTCAATACACCTTTGTGCCTAATAAAGAAATTCCTTCAAAGTGCTGCAAACACACCACGTTTCTGAAATCAGTATGTGCAAAAATGCCTTACAGTCATCAGTAATATCCACAGACCAATACTCCTGCACCATTTAAGGTACGATACCCCTGGTCTCCATCATAAGAACACAGAGGCAATCAACTCATACATCACAACAAGAAAAAAAATGACACAAATGAAACAGTTGGGCATTTTAGATTGAGAAAGCAAGAGTATTATCAGCCAGGGTCAGTAAGCGTGGTGAGGCTGGAGCCTGTTGAAACAGCAGGATTTCTTTCCTCCGGTTTGCGGCTTTAACAAGTCTGATTTTGAGTGACCTGGGGAAACAGTTTAATGACTGTTTCTTGACTGTGTTTCAACACTGTGTGGGTGGGTGGTCTTGAACGGCCGGGCAGGGACGGTACTCTGATGTACAGTACAGTAAATGGATGTTTCAGCAGAACAACAAACACTTTTCTTTTCACCAGCCCAGGAAAGCGCCAGATTAGGTCCTGTTGTGTATTTATACAATAGTCCTAAATAGTTTGTTTTCTGAAAGCATTTAGTTTGGTGATTTCCCACAGATAATATTTTGGGTTACGAGACATCTGCGAGATTTTTGATACCTGTATTTTTATGTGGCAGCTTTGAAGTAACAACATTTCTTTCATTTCTGACCATAGTGACCCGTCAATCTAAGGAAACCCGCTCCGTATCACATTAAGAGAGCTGATTTTCCCTCCATTTTTGCCCATCTGCAGGATGTCCTCTAAAAATAATGTAATACCGTCACTGACCTCGTCTTAATAACCATCACAGCCTTTTATAGGAGGCTGTATCCTCTAGTCAGCTGTTCTCTTTGAGAACATTTCCTCGAAGCCCAGAATTCAAGTGTCATTTGTTTCATCTGCAATTAATCAACCATCATGTTTGTTAGGTTTTACCTTCCTATCCCTCCCCACACAGCTCCTGCCAGGTTTATGGTCAACACAGAGCCGACGCCAGGATTTAAGAGCGTTCTGCATGCTTTTCAAGTTTTTATGCCCGTGTCACACTCTATAAATAGATGACTGAGTAAAACAACATGCAATTATTGTACATTTATGTTGAGTCAAATTGATTTTCACTAGACAGTTGCAATCAAACGGTGAATATATATAACATACACCCATCCATCTATAAAGAAAATAAAACCTTTTTTAAATGTATAATTTTAAAATGTATTGTACACGGTTGTTTAATGTCGCTTCTGTAGCGACTCTTAGCTCCATCGATGGTTTCAGTTTATTTTTCAGCATATTTTTGTCACGTAACAGAGGTCGATACAATACCATACGGTCTCTTACATTATATTAAATTCGCTATCGGACAGAAATATGACTCAGAATGCAGAATTTTGACCGCAAAGTTTACAAGTATGTGCTCCATGTCCACTTAAATGAAAGAAAAATGTTGTCTTCAGTTTGTTGTATGGCCAAGACATAGTTTAGGTTTCAGGTTTGAACTTAAAGTACGGATTCTGCAGCTTCACGATTAGCTTCATGCTTTTTAAGGGATTCTGTGCCTTAATCACCACCTGATTTTTTTTTTTTCTTTTCGTTTTTTTCCAGGGAGGAAAAAACATGCATAGTTACACGTCAGCTTCTCAAGTAAAGCCATGTTAATTTATTTTTACTTCCCTAATGGAAAAATATTCCCCTAATTACAGTAAACAGAAAGTTGCTATTTCATATGGAATCATTCATGTTTGATGCCTGGCTCTGATAAGACACTTTTGAAGTTCCATTGTATATGTTGTAAATTGTTTCTTTGAGCTTGCTCAAGTACCAAAATCACCCCTGCTTTACCCATGGGAATTGAGAGCAGAGTGGGTACCACTCCAGCGCTTGGAATCTGGGCCAAAAGTTTCCAAACATCTTTTCCTGGTGCCTAAAATTAGCAGCATAATGAGGTAGTGGCTTCCTTTTCTCTGAACTTATACCCCATCCCAGTGGGACAGCATGATCTGGACTAACACTCAAGATCAACAGAAAAATCTCGCACCAACACTTAAGGTCCCAGAACAGAACATTTAAAATTGCAAAGAAAGAGTTTAACTGTACCGCCTTTGATTTACAGAGTGCTGTAGTTCAAATTTTTATCTATGCTTCTGTAATTCATGGCTGCAAACAGAATCTGGAGCAGTCAAAATATCCTCTGCAGTCTCCTTTTCCATTGTTTCATTTGTAACCTTTCTTAAAAAGAGTTTTTATTACGACCCCACGATGGCAGGGGAGAACAGAAAAGACATGCTTAGGTAGACTCCACTGCATAATTAAACCTATAGGTCACATTTAATTGCGCTTGCATTAATCTGTTTTATTTCAGCTAATGAGTACTGCCATAAATTTAACTGAAGGTGAGGAATTTTTAAGACCTTCAGCAAACTTTTGATCAGGTGCTGAAACTGTTCAGGGGGAAAAGAGTTAGCAAATCTTTACTGTGTACAGTACAGTGTCCAGTTACACACCAGAATGATTTTCAGCTCTCATTAAGAATTCACACTCACACTTAATGGATCTCTTTTGGGGTTGGTGGACTGTTTTCTTTGAGGGTCAGTTTTAGCAGGGACAGGTAATCCTACAGAGACACACAGACGGAGTCGTACCAGAATACCTTTTAAAATGTTCACTAATCAGGCTGAGGTTCGTACGTTTATTTGCACACGCTTGTTTTACTGCAAAGATTCGGGCATTGAAGGCACCACGAAGCACCATAAAAGGAAACTTTGATATAAAGAAATAAGAAACATAAGTATAGACTAACATAACAAGCTGCTCTTTTTAAATGAATAAATCATGATTTAATCGAGTAGTCACATTTTTTTTATATTTATTTTCAAATTATTACAAATGAAGAGCAGAGATGTATTTAAGGCACGTAGATTATTAAAAATGATAGCATCTGTGTTGTGCCTTATGGGAGCTCACGTACTGTATGTTTGTTTAATTCCTCAGACATTTGGCACAGCTCAAAAACATGTACATACATACTGTATGTCTCTGTGTCAGCAGAAATAAACATTGATTCTCTGGAAACTGATAAGCATCTTTAAACCTGCACTAACTGGAAATTAACACCATGCTGACACATCGTCACCTCACCTGAAACTTATCGTGGAAAATATGTGAGTAACAAGTTGTTTTATGTATACAGATTAACATTGATTTATTTAGGTATCTGGTGACATGGTGAATGTACCGTAAATCTCTTTTTTTCCCCTCACTTTTAGTCTTCACCAGTTCCTGGAAAAGCAAAATTTGGTTCCATCCCAGTATGGTACTGAATTAATTGATTGCACCTCTATAAAAGCAGACGTTTTGGTAGTTTGCTGATCTTGAGCATTCAGGTCATGGTTAGCATAATGCCATAGAGTTTCTAGGGGTGGACCTTACAGCAAATTCACACACTCTTGGATCTGTAGTGCTCAAATCCAAGAGGTTAGCATGTGAACGAGTATGACCTGTTTGGGAGGGTTTGCCAGGAGAAAGCCTGTTCGTTATCACAAGAACATGGCAGCACGAGTCAGATTTGCAAAACTGCGTCTGAACAAACCACAAGACGTCTGGAAAAATGTCCTTTGGGGAGACGTGACCAAATCGAGATGTTTGTCCATAATGCACAGCAGCACATTCGGAGAAAACCAAACCCAGCACATCAGCACAAACACCTCACACCAACTGCCAGCATGGTGGTGGAGGGCTGATGATTTGGACTTGTTCTGCAGCTATAGAAATGGGCGCTTTGCAGTCACTGAGCTGAACACTGAGTCCTCCGTATAGCAAAGTATTTTAGAGTCAAATGTGAGGCCATCTGTCCAACAGGACAATGATCCCAAGCACCGCAGTAAATGTACAAAAGGCTGAAAAGGAAAAGAATCAAGGTGCTGCAATGATCCCGTCAAAGTCCAGACCTCAGCCCGACTGAAATGGTGGAACCATAAGAAAGCTGTAAATAGACAAATACGCTGCAAGCCACAAAGAAGGTTGGGCCAAAATTCCTCCCCAGTGATGTGAAAGACTCATAAAGTCGTACAGAAAACGATTACTTCAAGTTACTGCGAATAAAGGTGATTCTACAAGCCACTGAATCATTGGGTGCACTTAGTTTTCCACAGGATTGCACAGAGCCGTGTGAAAAGTTTCTTTTCACATGACTGAAAGTCTAATTTGCTGTTGCTGCTGAGGTTGCATCCAATAAATCTGTCAAATATTTTTGGTACAATCAGCTGCTTGTAGCTGCTAGAAACTGCGACTGGGTGCTCTGTTGAAGTGCACCTAATATTGTTAATTTAAAAAATACTGTTAAAGCAACTTTAGGCTTTGGATTTAAATCTGCTGTATTAAGTAATTCCTGAAGACTTTCTGGTCCGTGAACCTGCAAACCTAGGTCAGATATCAGCAGTTGCCTTTGCCATTAACAGAGAGGACAAAAATGTGAAGGACAAATAAGTGCCAATAAAAGTACAAATATTTAGCATGTCTGCTACGTGAATTTATCATCCAGTAAGCCATGTTACTAACTAATGCCCAGACACACGGCATCTCTCTGTGAGCCATAGACTTCCTCCAGCCCGCTGACTCCAGGACGCCTTTACAAGAACCAAGCATGTTCTCAAAAACAAACAGAACAACCTGTACAGGAGTCCAGACCCAGACCTAAAGAGCCAGACACTGGGATTGCTTCTGACAGCTGTTTCCTGTTATGTAACTACACACAGCTGCTATTTCTCAGAGAGGGCATCTTGGTGTTGTAGACATTTCCAAGGGTCAGGAAGAAGAAAAATAATGCAGCTTTAATAGTGACCAACAATGGACCACCAAGGTTTCCTTCTTCTGCGTGCGGCGTTCTGAGTCACCAGATATGTCGAGCATCTTCCCAACATACAGTTTTGTTTTTATTATTATTATTATTTCTATTAGGCTGTGGTTAGTTGTAGTTGTGATATGGAAGCACAATTTTTTCTTTAAATTGTTGAAAAATCCCCAGTAACTATTCCTACAGCTGTTAAAGTCACAACATGTGGAATTACATCCATATTATTTTCTCTCTTAGATCAAAATTGCATATCTTAGATTAGACATACAGCAAATATGTCTTTAGATTAAAAATTATATTTTTAATGTGTAGCAAAAACATCTGATGAATGTTTTCTATCACCGGGGTAAAGGCACAACCGTAACGTCTCACAGATACGACATTAAAGGCATCACGCTGTATTTATACATGGCTCTGCATTCTGGTATGGTTAGTCTTTAAAGGAGTTTAACATAATCTTCATCTTGTTCCTCTTTAGCGTCTTATTAACAGTAGCAGTGAAGTGGTATTAGCTCTTGCAGAGTGTCCACGTAACTGTATACATAATGTATGCTCAGAGAGGCCAATGCATCAGGGAAACTGTTTTTTTAAGTGACTATGTGAACTCCTTAAAAATAATACAGAGAAAATATTATAGTGTCCTTAAGGCTTCACATGCATTAGTCTTCTTGTCTACGATTTGCTCAAGAGAGTAGAAGATAAATGAGGGAGCAGTAACGTCTGGGAAAACAGGCAGAATATTTGGCTGCCATTCTCTCTGTAAATATTGGTTCAGTTTGTTTGAGGTCCCTTTGCAAAATAAACATTTTACATATTGAACAGATTATCCTACTTATCCAACCTGGGCACTTTATGATAGCATGTGAACATGTCTTTAACCTCTATGCATGGCCGACAAAGACGGACCACCCTTAGAAGGAGAGGGATGGAAGTCACTTAATGTGGAAGTTTGTGTCCTTTTGAAATGCACCATTTGTGATTATCAGATGGAGCTCAGTGAACATCAGAATCCATCCTTTATTAAGGATGTCCCATTTCCTTTGTGTAGATACCTGATGCTTAAATAATTCCCAAGGACCCTAATGTAATAATAATTTGGTGACATATAATAACAAAAAAAATTGACGAGCTCATCCTGGCCAAAGTTCTCCTCTTTGCCCAAGAGCCACGATTCACCCCAACACTTAGAGCAAGTGAGCAAATTCATTCAGAATCAAGCCCCAGACAGACAAAAGAGCATCATCTGAGTCAGACACCGACATGGAAACGGCACATTTCATAGGAGCAGTCCCACATTCGAAGCCAATGGAAAACCGAAGACACGTTGCAATAAATCACAAGAGGACATGTAAATCTCGCCTTACAGATGTTTGTGGAAAGATTAGAATGGCAAGGCGATAGGTCATAACTTAGGAGCAGACCTTGTAACAAGAGGCAGATTGTAGCAACTCTCACACAGCTCCCACGGGAGCTGGCAGTGTGTGCAAGCTAAGCTGTTACCGTACCCGGTGAGTTTTTAAAGTATTGTTGTTTCTCAAACACCTATCCCAGTGATCACTCGTATGCAGGCTTTATACATCTATATTGTAAACCTTTAAGTTTGGTCAGGTGTTGGCCAGCTAGACAAGCCAGTCTAGCATGCTACAAAAAAGGCCTCAGTCAGATGCTGGAATGTCTCCATGGGTCATGGATATTTATTGATGGCATCTGTTCTAGGTTAAAGGGCCACAGAAGGTACAAGTACATATGGAAGTCTCTTTTCTCTTTAGAGAGGCCGTTCCCTCAATCGGTGCGGATGTCCAGAGAATATGTCCCTTACAAACCTTCCCTAGCCTTTGACTGTACACATGTAAACTGACAGACCAGCCACTGAGATTTATCGGGACAAGATTTATGTTTTTAGCAGCCAGTTCTCGCTTCTTAGCAGCCACGCTCACTGCGGGCAGTGTTTTTCTTCCTGCACATTCTTATTAGTTTAGTTTATTACAGCAGCACGTCTGGTGAGGTCATTTATGGCCAACCATGGTGGTAAGACAAACTCATTTATAACGATGAGCCTTCAACACCTTGGATGAGCTCACTTGTACCTTCCTCTCTCTATCCCTTGTCGCCCAGACATCAAGCTCCAGAGGTAATGAAATCATCTGTTTGTCTGTATATTTGTGCGGGGATATGATGGACCAGGGATCACTGTTGTTGGTGTTGAATTGCTAGCTCGGGGGACATTTCACGTGCCGGTGAATTTCTTCTCTCACAGTTATTAAACACTATTGAGATCATATGATAGAGGCAGCAGGCTGGGACCATATGCTGCCAGTGGAGTCATCAAAAAACAAGACTGGAAAATATTTCTGTTTTTAAACTCTTGTATTAAAATATTGGTGACACGTGCTTGCATCATTCCCTGCAATTTAGAAGGTTTTCCTTTTGCTTTATTGTTTTACCTTTGAGCAACAAACAAACAAATGACACAAGTTTTTATTTCAGACTTCAGTCGTTTGAATATCACAGCAATTTGTCATTTGCATGCAACTGATTTTTTTTGTTCGTCTCTCACATTTAGAAGTAAAAAATGATCACATGTGTATTAGAAGAGGCTGAAAAAGATGTTGAAAGACAATTAGCAGCTAAATGCCATGTGTTTGTACTAGCACAGGTTCCCTGCTGGTATTGAACTTATGACCCTGATCCCTGAGGGAGATGTTCGGACAAAGATAGAGGGCAGTAGAGAGATTTAGACATGCTTATGGATCCTGTGTGGTCTCCGGATATGCAATGTGCAGTCCAACACACACATTCAAGCCTTGGCTGAAACTTAGCCTTGATTCATACTGAGTATCCATCTGGTAGAATACCCGGCAGTGTTGTACCCAGCCCTCTGCAGTTCCCATTTCAGAAGAGAAAGCACACTGACAGAAAGAAGCACAAAGGAATAAAGATTAACATGCCACATTATTTGGCTATTTTGAAAAGCAAATGCTTGCCTCGATAAATGTGTGTATGAATACACTTTCAAAATGAAAAATTACAGTGAAACGGTTACATATAAAAACTGGATTTCTCTGTTTATCAGATTATTAGAAACAAGTTTGTGCAGCTGAAAATGCAACTCACAGATTGTGTCCCTCCATCTTTCATATATGTGCAGCAGATAAATATTTTTTTCATTTAGTCAAATTGCTCGTGCTGAAAATATAATAACTGGCTAATTATATTTTTAAAGCTGTCACATTTCATCTGTAATGAATTCCCTGTCTCAAGCATGCAATGCATCACACATGTGGGTTAGAAACAACTTCAATATTTTTTTTTATCAAGGGAGAGATATTACATTGCATTCTGTGTGTGTGCATTTTGAAGGACGCTGGAAATTTTGCTATTGTAAAAGTGGAGATGATGAGTTTTTCCTCAGGAGGACTGCACAGCCGACGCTGCTCTCCTTTGGTCACAGAATAACGAGAGTCACATCTGTGGCAACAACTTCTCACAGAGCAGCATGGAGCGCAAGCGACAAAAAGGAAATGTTACTCATCATTTCATAAAGGCAGATCATACCCAGACTCTTAACAGATATTTATGTTTTATGAAAACCAGTCTTGCAATTTCACCAACAGAGTGAGAGCCCGAGCTTCTTTTACCCACTCTGAATGAAGGCAGCTGAAGTGGATTAGGCTAAATGTCCTTGGAAAAAGGGGCTCACCACAAGAGTAAAGGAAAAAATTTACAGCACAACACTGACCGCTCGGTGTGTTCCAACAAATATAAGTACTAAGTCTGTTCATTGCATCCAGCATTACAGAGTGAAAACTTTCTTTATAAGAGTCTGAAACTATCCTATACGTGGTGTAAGCCATGCTGTATAAGTTGACATTAATTTAAGATTAGCTCAAGGCGAGTTACAATTATACTGTAATACTGACAAAATTGCAGTGTCAACACATGCTAAACATAAGCAGGGGTCCTAGTAGATTGGTGCCATCTACCTGAAAACACTTTCACTGACTTTATAATATATAAACTCGCATGTAATGAGGTTGTCTGCAAGTGACTTGGTGCATTGGCGCTTCTTACTCTCTCGAAATTGCTGACTTTTTTAATTTGCAACATGTAAAACTGGCCCAGTCACGAATGATCAGGATATGTATCTTAAGAATAATCATTTGATTGAGTAGAGATGCTGATTTCAGGTAAAGAGATGTGCTAACACGCCCCCTCAATCACCTGTGGAAGCCAGCTGTTAGAATCATACACTTTCATCAGCTTCAGCCTGGTGGCAGGGCAGTGGATGAAAACAGACAAACTTTGTGCTTCTCCATGGAGACAGTTACCAAAGTCAGTATTAATGTCTAGTTGAGTTAAATTTAGGCAGCAACGCTGCTTGGTTAGATTAAAAAAAAAAAGATGTTAAGATACAGCCTTTCAAAACATTAACTAGATCTTAGAAAGCGAACTTATCCCATATGCTTCATGCGTCCTCTCCATTTTCTTCCTTATCATGTCAACAAGTCCTGCGATAGTGACCACACCGGCAAAGAACATTTGGCTATGGCTTATGACGTCTTTATCAGAGATTTCTGCTGAAGTCTATCGGACTACCTTCCATGCTGAAGAATCATGTCAAGGGTGCCCAGTGATGCAGTGGGTCCTGCCTGAGATTCAGTGACAAGTTGGGAGTGAGACCCCCTCCACTGACTTGTAACTTTACTTTTGTTTGCCTTTCGGCATACAAAGCAAATTTGGATACCATTTCCATCTCTCTTTACCACCCATGTGGTTGTCTCCAAGATTAGGATCCCTCCAGTGCACACAGTCAATGTGCCCTCATGTAGGACAAACCATGCACAATCAGTTGGACCGCAGCCTATTGTGATTTCTTGAGATAGGAGAAAGCACATTTTGGCAGTTTTTCACTGGCCAAGTAAAAGAATGATGCTGACGTTAATTACGATAAAATGCATGTTTGCTCTTGCATGAGGGGCATTTACCTGCTGCCATTTCTAATTGGTACGTGAAACACAGTGTTCTGTTTTGAACCACCGCATAGAATTGTTGATGGGCCTTGAAAAGATTAGAAATCAAGGTGCGATAGCTCTAGTTAGACGAATCAAGCCGAGCTCTGAAGAGACTGTGTTGTAAAAGTTTCTCATCAAGTGTGAAGGAATTTTAGAAAATCATCAGCAATCATCTTAGACTCATCCATCTCAGCCAGTGGAAATAAATGTATGAAGACGTGCTGACATGTACAAGTTCACTCTAATTCTCATATTGGCTCATGCTCCATTGCTTTAGCCACAGAGGAGGATCTTCGCTCCCATCTGGCTCACTGTGCAGGACTGAAGTGGAAGCCAGCTCAGTTGGGTCACTGCAGAACTAAATCCACAACACAGTAATTGCTGAATGGATAATATTGGAGTGAAGCCTTTAACTGGATTCTGGGGCCTGACTCGATTCAGCTGTGCAAGGATTTAAATTAAATTACTGAAATTGTCAAAGCAGTACATATTTTGAAACAACTTTGAGACTGGTTAAGATACATAATTCAATATTAAAAACAATCTTGACATTATTCATGATAAAATAAAGCACGTTTTTCTCAGTCTCTCGTGATTTTTCTCACTCCACCTGAGCAGTGCCATGCGTGTAAGGTTGATCTTCTAATCCCTTGGATCTAAAGGTAAACAGAAAGACTCCTGGATATAAAGAAAGACACTCACAATATTTAGTTAAGAGATTTCAGGCTGGAGTAGGGTTACTTACCTGAGAACTGGGAATGGCTTTTGTGTGGCTGGACAGGTCAACAACATATCCATTTTCACTAGTGGATGGGAATGTGTTTGCTTAGGTTTATCTCCGGTCTCCTGGAAGCCAAAGGTGTTTTATCCTGAATGAATAATCTATCGCTGATTGTATCTTCCATCGCCATTTTAGAGCCATCAGCTCGAAAGGAATCGATTTTGATTTAGAATTTTTCTTTCCCCGGTTAATAAAGTCTCTATTGCATTAACCCGAGGGGCATTTGACACACTAAAATCATTTTATCCACCCACACTTGCAGAAATTAGGTGTTAAGTTAAGGTGAGAAAACTATTCCTTACCTCTGAGGCACGTCAGCACTTGTCACACCCAGTAAAGCTCTTCTCTCAGCCATGTCTTAACTCTTGCTTCATCTTCTCTTTAATCAGCTATGCCATTCTTATAATCATACATCAGAAACCTAATATTGCTATGATATCTGGTGAGATGAGAGGAAAAGCACCGAGCAATGCTGACATGACGAAGGAAGAGTAATCTAGTACCTTTATGTTTCACTTGGCTAGCTAAAAGTGCAGTCCTTGCTTTTTCTTTAATCCCAGCTCCAAATCTATCCTTCTGATTTTAAAGCATTTCAGAAAGTGCTGAAATATCGCCACGACTACTGGGTAAATGGGCATGAAATTTGATACAGATATCCAGGGTCCCCAGAGGAGGAATCCTAGTGACCCTGGCGGATGTCTGACTTTTTCTCTTCCCAACAATTATTACAAAGATTTCTGTGAAAGTGGGTAAGGATATACATTAACATTTAACTCATTTTCTTCAAGAAACTTGGTGGTCAATATCCATGGACACGTTTAAGAAAGCAACTAGTAAAAGCTCCAGAATGCTCCAAACGTCAGTGCAAGAAACACATAAATAAAAGACTAAATGGCTTGAGTTAAAATTGCCTTTAATCTCAGTCTCACACTCCAGTTTGTAACATATCAGAACGTTTCAAATGTAAGTAAAAACACAGTATCCCTGCAATCTAATCTTTTAATGTTACTTGCACCGACATCAGCGCAAATATGTGCTCTTAAAATTATAGCAGCTTAAGGCAGATTTGCTGCTAAGATTAATTGCTGTGTTGACAGCATCAGCCATGATTACTATAATAAGTCTCAATTCATTACATCCTTTTTCAGTGTAGGCTGAGGCAGAAATTAGCAAACAGTGTCGTGGGTGTTACAAAACACGGTATTATGGTTGACAGCTTGTCAGCGTGACTATTGACTAATTACAGTCCTCTTCTACCCTGGGGGACGAAGAAAGTACAGAGCAGTGTACTTGTGCTGTTCGTTGCTTTGACATGATAGGATGAGTAATCCCACAACTATCAGTCAGCTATGACAGCAAACACCCACTGACTGATGCCTTGACTCTTTTTTCTCTTGTTTTTTTTTTTCTACCAGAAAATGTCTCTGCTACTAGCTATCAAAGCCAAGAAACCTACAGAACATTATAAAGCTTAACTAGGCTCCAACAGCTATTAAACCTCATTTGCAGTATCAGCATAGTATTTTGCAAATTATACACAGTCTGCTCTGGATCTTGCAGGCGATAAGAACTCTCCCTGGAGATTGGGGAAATGGCTCAATTTGGGCCTTTCAGACGCACTCACAGGGAGCTGTGCTTGTGCCTCCATTCGCCAGGCTTGTCATCCTACCTTTTATTAGGCGCTTAGCTGTGTAGTATCTCCTCCTGAGATCAGAACTCACCAACAAAGAGTCAGCATTCACATCGCCAGATAGATCCTGGAGCTGGGAGGGGGTCTGGGGTGTTCAGACTTGGAATTGTCGAGTTGGGCAAGAATGCCCAACCCGTTCTCATACCCAGCCAAGTTTTATTTTGGTGTAGGTCTATTGCAAGAGCAATCTCTGAGTGTGTGGCATTATGGAGGACATCCAAATGGTTAAGATGGAATTCCCTGATTGTTATTGAGACCTGAACCCCACCGTTCCTGAAATGATCTCTATCAGCCAGCGCTCCTTGAAGCACATAGCTATTCATTAAAGATGGTTATCGCTGAGTCTGAGGTGAGAGCAGGGTTTTCAGGGGCAGTCAACAAGGCGAGATCATTGGGTGGCATCTAAGATTAGCCCAACTCAACATTTTTCTATGTGCTCCTTCACAATTAAGACAACTTCAAAGAGTCTCACAGGTATCCGTTTAGCTCCTTAGATGTTGCAACATGAAATGAAAGCGCTTATGAGTTTGAACTCATAAAGGATACTCACAAGCATATAAAATTGCCTAGTATCCCATAACAAATAAACATAAAATACCTTGCAGATGCAACAAAAGATCAAGGCAGTCATGCTAGGAATTAGCTGTGCTCAGATCCCTTTGGACTCAGTGTTGCATAAAGCTGCTATTATCGCTTTGAATGTCCTATCTAGACCATATATTTTCCATTACTGAGTAGTGTGCCTGTCTTGCAAGTGGAAATCTGGAAGATTTGTTCAGACAGCAACCCAAAACCCAAAAGCATCTTTTTTCTATATAGACATATATGTTCAGGGGTGACTGATTGCATGCTTATGTTAGAAAGCAGGGCCATCTACTGATAGACCATCATTACTGGTCTGTCAAGCGTATGTCTCTTTCTAAGATTTTCGCTATTGTTTTATGACACAATGTATAAAAATAATTGTTTTACAGCAGCTTTCTGCTCTTTTTAATAACACAAACAAGTTGCAAACGCCTCTGGTTCAAAGAGAAAACACAAGTGTGTGTGTTCAAGAGCAGTTTGAAGGCAGATTCAGCAGTAGAGGGCTCCCTTTCCCCCACGAGCTCCCAACTTGAAGCTGCAAAAGGGAAATCTGACAAATCCTCAAACTTTCATTTACCAGGTTGGTTTGTTTGGTTTTTATTCAGAGTATATACACATATATTCAGAGAAATGTTGTGTTTTATGACTTAATTTTTTTCAGCCTGAACACTGTACAAATGAATTACCAGTGTGACACAGCCTGTTTTTGAAGTCTATTTTTTCCTGTATTTACTCTACGTATTCCCCTGATATTCCTCCTGCAAAGTAAAGCAGCAATTTGCGCTTTAACTCTGCATTTCAGAACTATTACTCAAAGCAAGTTATCTGTTTTGATTGAGCGGGATGTTTGCCAGACAGGAGTTCCCCTGCCATTAATCTTACTGTGGGTCTGAGTGACAGACTGGATTATCAACTAAAACTTTCAGCCACTTGAGACTGCTACCAATGTTTTGCTTTCAAGAAGAAGAAAGAGTGGGAAGCTATTCTTCTGTTGGAAAAGAACAGAGGCTGGTGTAACTTAAGCAATGTGGAAACCCTCAGCAGTCTGTAGCATTATCTGGACAAACTAATATTTACTCCATGGCAGTGCAAACACATTCATTTACTCTGGCTTTATTCAACACTCTGCCATTGTTGATGGATTAACTCTAATGACGAAATCTAACCCATCTTCTCAGTTTGATCAAAAGGCTTCACTTTGAGAGTGCTTTGCATCGATCGCTTGCAAGTGAAATTACTGCGAAAAATGCACAGGGATCGAGATTCAAAACAAAACACTGTTACTGGTTACTGGGTAGCTAATATCAAGGAACTGTGATGACATATTTGCTTACAAATTACTGATCAGCTGCTACACCATCAATGTGCACATTATTAAGGAGACAGTCTCCCACAAAGATGGAAGTAAAATCAACAACAGTCTGTTTCTTTTTTTCTGCTGTGTTCAGAAGGGCTGGAGATTTGCAGCAGTCTGTACATGAAAAAAGGCAAATAATGACTTGGTTTGAAGTCTGACCACAGTGCGGTGAATCTCTGTTTGAGTCAGGTCTGCTTCAAATAAAAACTGATTTGCCTCTCCCCCTAAATTTAGTCTCCAAAATTACACAGTCTTCAGAGCATTGTCGGAATGCACGAAACTTAAGGTCCTCTTTTCTCACCAGAGTGTAATGAGAAACTGCTTGCAGAGGACGCTGGTCATAAAGGCAAACACCTGCAACGATGACACTTAAGGAATCAATCTTCCTTTATCCCACCCCATCAACAACAAATAGAGAAACTAGATTCCCCTGACCTGTTAGCCTTATGCGATGAAAGCAAAGATGATGGCTTTGCTGTTAGAGCCAGCGGGACGGATGGATGTGGGAAGAAGCTGAGACGTGAATATCGTTTTATCATAAACACAGGAGATAAATACATACTATCACATGCAAAATTCAAGAATAATGCAAAGGCCTTGACTCAGATGACTGTTAAATTAACTCAGCTAGTCAAATTAATTGAGCTGGATAGGTCAGCGGGGAATCGTGAGTTTACTGTGCATAAAAGTACTACTAGTACTAATAGTTTTGGCTGCTGTTTTATTTATTTATGTCTTTATTTATATTTTATATTTGGCATTCCACTACTTTCTACAGCAGCTCAGTGATGAGCTCAGGAACCTCATGGCAATAAGGTCTTGAGCTGGAACCCCTGCCAGGACAAAGGACCAGACCCAGAGCTTTTCTTTGGGAAGTTTAAGGGTGTACTCACTGGGTGATCCCAGTTCTGTTTGTTTGACTACTGTGATCACTGTGTGCCATGCCAGCCTCAGTTAAACATATTGTGCCCTGGCCTGGTCAAAGAAGTGCCCAGGCACAGATGAGTTGGACTCAGGCAGTGCACACGTGTCGTGTCATTGCTCTGCAAGAGCAAGCTGAGGTTAGTGTGAGCACAGGCCAGCCGGGGAGGGGGACAATAGTGTTTGAGCATGGTACAAGGTAACCTTAAAGTACACCTTAAAGGTTTTCCCCATGCTTGACTTTGAACGAAGCTCCTCGCTCAGAGCGTCAGGTGTCCCTGCAGTATGGCGACTCACTTATACATACTTCTATTTAAAATTGGTTAACTTCAGAGAACAAATACTCCTATCTTCATCCCTTGCTTGCAAAGATTTGTGAGTTATTCTAGGAATCCTCTTTTTATGATATTGTGAACAATAGATGATGACTCAGCTAATTAAATGGTATGTGCTGCTTTTATCCAATCATGTTACCAGTATGTTGCCAAGCTGGCCCTGAGATCTTCAACCACGCTTTTCTTTAGCATGTTTTTTCTTCTTTTGTTGGCCTTGTCACACCTTTTTCTTTAACTTTGGAAAAGTGGTACCTTTTAAAAGGTCACAGGGTAAAAAAAAAGAAGAAGAAAAACAGTTGGACTTACTTTTCTCAAATAATGTGTGTGGGAGTGCGCATCTGTTTGTGTGTGTACGTGTCTGTGCATGCGTGTGTGTGTGTGTGTGTGTGTGTGTGTGTGTGTGTGTGTGTGTGTGTGTGAGCGTGTGTGTGACATTTGACTGAAGCTTTTTGAGAAGTATCGAGGGAATTGCAAGGCAACACACTTTTTTAATCTTTGTTTTACATGTATTGCATTATATGTATGTAAAAAAAAAAACTGTAATAAATTTGAAAATTAAATTTGATAGAACTTCAGTGTCAAGTAGCATGAAATGTGAAGAATAATTATTGTAACTTACATAAAATGCACTTTGATGCTTTGTGTGCAAGAAAACCTCAACATGCTATTTTTTCTACAATTATTTTTAATCTGTTTCACCTAAATTGAAACGATAATGTCTGCGGGAGTTGGGACTAATTCAACCTGCTGTGCAGTGAGAGTAGCCGAGCAGTACGGGGCTGCTTCACCTTACTTTTTTTTACTTTTACGTGTTTTCACTGGGTCAGCCAGCCAGTCTAGCAGAAACAAACTTTTCTTTGGGGGAAATATAAGCCTTCCTCCAAGAATTCCCCTATTTGCATTTGCAGGTGGACTGAAGATGGCACGATGCCGTATCCATACGGTGTCATGTTTTTAATGGACAAAGACTCAGCATTCTTTGGCACGCAGCGACCCCTGAGTAGAACCTCGTCAAATTCACATGTGTGTTTATTTGGGTTGTTTTTTTTTTTCCATGTGACAGACAGACAGAAAGCCTTGGATTTCAATTATAGAGTAGCAGAGAACTTGTTAACTCAGTAACAGATAGCCTTAGCCTGCACAGGGACATCTTCATCATTCTTGAGCGGCTGAGAGCAGGAAGAGCTGAAGCATTTCCTCTAACACGCTGACACTCACCTTTTGTGTCTGCTAGCTATGCACCGAGCTTGTTTTCATCACCTTTTCCCATGAAGAAGCTGATAACGGAAATCCTTTTTTGCATTATGAGATGTAAATGTGAGATAAACAAAACTACACTGACAAGTCACACAACATAAAATACAATGTTTAATATGTCAAACATCTCTAAATTAACACTCTATTATGTGTAAAAACTCTATTTTCTGATTCTGTAGAATTATATTGCAAAAAAAGTTATCGTTTCTATTTTGACCACCTCTTACTAAATTATTCTTCATTTTTCAAAAGCAGGGATCTATTACATTCAATTTCCAAAGTAGCAATCAACGTTAAATATCTCCTTGATGTTAACTGCTTGGATAAAATTCAGTCAACACAGTTTCACCATAAAGAAGTACTTCAGCTGCATTCACCCCCGTTTGCCAAAACATACAAGCTTTCTTTAATAAGCTACTAAAAAGCTTCTCAACCAGGGAATAAGAACTGATTGTGTTTCTCATTATGGTTTCACACCATGACAGAGAGAGTTTTGGAGCTGAAAGACAGAGGGTTCACCAGACAATTGAAGGCAGTTTAAGCATTTCTACAGAGGCCCACCTTGTTATTGTGGCTTGGAAGTGTGACTTGTGGTTGTCTCAGTCGACAATAGAGAGCGATGAATGAGAGGACAGCCAGCAGCCACCCACATAGGATCGTATCATGTCCTCTGTGGAGTCTAATGTGTTTCATAGAAACACATGTATGTGTGTGTTCTTTAATATATTCTGCAGTAATTTATGTAAAGAAATTATATGTACAGAATTTGACATAAAACTTGCACTACTTTCTGCCTTAATTGCATTTTGCAACTGTATATCTGAGACGGCTTCTAGTAAGAAAATATAAATGCTACCTAAACACCACATACTACTCTGTTTTGGTTATTAAATATCCTTCAGTATCTCTTACGCAACCACATTTCATTGCCAAAACAGAGGTATTTTCTAAATTTCTATTTTCTTTTAAATGCACACCATGTCATGTGAGTTATTTCCCTATTAGTTTTGTGTCTTTTGGTCTGGCTCGTGGAGCTGCTCGCTCTTACCGGTGGAGTGGCTATATCAGACCCCTCATTCAGTTTAAACCCGTGTTTTCGCCATGCCAAATTAACAGCCACCCTTTGGGTCATTGCCGCGTGCGAGTACTGAGATGGGAGAGGCATATCTGAGTGAAAAGCACCAATAACAGCAACATGCATGGTTCTCCACAACTGGTTGCACTCCGTGTTCTTCAAAGGGCCCTCTGTCTTTCGCCCTCTCGCTTATTGTGCGCTGGCTCAGAGCGGCAGTTGACTGCGTGACACAGAGTTTCCTGGGCCTCGCTGCTCACAAACACACAAACCGAAATACTGGTTGTTTAAACCTGATGATACTGTCAATATGGGAAAGGTCAGACAGTTATGTATATGTTTTATTCCTTCCCGGATGTTTCTAAAGTCAATAGGTCAGTGTAAATTTGTGTTGATATAGACATGTGCCTGTCTTGGTTATTGGCCAACAAGTTCCTTAAAATCTACAACTGATAGGGGTTGGCGGCTCTTACTGGCGCCTTCGCTGCAAACACTTTGGGAGTGGCAGTTGCTAGGCAAGGTCAAAAGTTTGATTAATGACATTCATTGCTGTTTACCTTTCACCTTTGGTTGCATTATCTCATGAACTCACGATGTGATGACAGCATTCGTTCCCGGTCCTACGGCACATGTGCAGCATTCAGCAAAACAACAGGTTCTGCATGATTCAGAGCTGCACTTACAGACCAGTGTATTCGACTTCCTGTTATCTCATGAATAATGGGGCGATCAGCATGTGCTGTAGGACATGCACGCAGGAAGAAAAGGCAGGTGGGTGACAAAAAAAAAAAATCCCAGAGTGATATCAAATAGCAAATTTCATTAAGTACGTGTCATTCATTCACTAATTGTAAAAATATTTTATTATTAGCTTATTTAGGCCTAATCTGGTAAACTAATTACAGAGTACTTTCTCTTGTCCCACTGTGGAGATAAAGTTGCCTTTAAATAAAATAGCTAGTGTGCTTTTACTTCTACATGAAGTCAAATGTCAACCTTTAGAGGTCAAAAAGTCAACTTTTTGACCTCTAAAGTGAAGAAGTGAACTGTAACCAGAATCCTGATCTTCATGGGGAACATATACAGCTGCCATATTATGGTAAAAAAAATAAAAGAGGAACTTTACGTACCTAGACTACACTGATTCCCTAATGTGATAGGAGAGGTTTTTATTATGAGGGATAAGCCGGTGCTTTCTCCCTTTTTCCTTGTGTTATCGTCTGGTGTCTCGATAATCGTATATGAACAAAAAACGATATTTAAAATAAGATAATGGTGTCATCTAAATAATGCCAATATGATGATATGAATAATATAGTTTTGTGACCACGATAAAAGAAAATCTAATATCTTTACAGCCTAGTGTCAAAAAAATCTCTTGACAAAAAATGAAAATGAACTTATGATTCTGATGCCTTTTATAAAAAAAAAAAGTCAATGAATAAGACTGTCGCACTGGTTTGCACATTTCTTTAACTAGGAACGAGCCCTGTGTAGTTTATTTTGATTCCTCATTATACTACTGACATAACCACTAAGGCAAAAAGCATGTATTCATTTGCAGCTGAAAATAGTCCCCGGTCCTTTTTGGAATAGCATTTGCTTAAAGACACAGTAAAGACAGTCTGAATTCATTTGAAAGAGTTCTGTATTCGGCTGGAATGAATGAACTTGAGGACGAGAGCCATGGAGAGGGTCAGGAAGTCACAAAGTACTCAGAAAGTCACACACTGATAGATTTAACCTTTTTTTCTCCTTCTTCTTTTTCTTCTTCTTCTTTTTTTTAAAATTGTTGCAAATCTCTTAAAGGGTAGTACTAATGTTGATTATTTAAAAGGAGAAAGAAAAAAAAACAGGAAAAAGCCGTATTCTGTAAGAATTCTTTTGACTCACATACAACTTACAGTAATAACGCTGCTTTCGAATCTTCTCTCCAAACACAATAACGCCCATTCACCCGTTTTAAGGATCCAGCTGAGTTTCATGCAGGATTTTCCTCCTCAAACCAATAGACAGTACCGTGGTCTACCACATGCATTTTTTGGGAGAAGAGTCATCATCTTATTATCACCTAATAAGAATTTGAGCCAAAAATTAACTATTTTATTTGGTGGTAGCATTTTGCATGTGTGTGGCATGGTATATGTTTCAGCACACTTTAAATAAGTCACAGATGGGCATTCTGGTAGAACATTAATTCTATAGTTTCCACAAATTAGAGAGGATTCTTCCTCTCATGACTGTCTTTCTCTTTGCCAAGATCTAGACTAAAATAGACGTGCAAAACTGCTGACAAATTTCCATGAAGGTCTGTGTTATGACTTTCCACCAAAGGAGTGGATTTTGCTATAGACACTGATATTTACAGACAATATGCACAAATTATGGTAAATTACAAGCATTCTTCTAGTTTAAAAAAATATGTCTGCTTTCATGGCATTGTTTTCAAAGAGCGAGTTTTAATTGTGTTTGCAAACATAATTTCATGGTCTTTTAGTCATCTGTGTATAATAATCAAATCTGGCCTCTGCAATTTGATGTGATCCTGTGGTTATTCTCTTTATTGCTGTATCCTCAAAGGCAGAAAAAAAACACAGCAGCAGAATCTCCTGAGAGAAAAAGTGAAATGATACGTTTTCATTTAGAAAGCCAAATGTCATCATCATGTCTCTGTCCCTTTTACTTTTAGAGCATCTGGTTGATGTGGTGAGCTGGCAGAGCAAGTAAGAACATGGGAGGGAGACATTTATCATCCCCTAGACTACAGAGCTGTAACTCTGCCTGCTTGGAAATCCTGTGGACAGTCAGTGGAGAGAAAAAAAAGCCAGTAGTGACTGCATTACAAGAATGATACAAGAATTTTTACAGACCCATTGCTCTGATCTTTACATTCTTGGTGAAAAAAAACCCATAAATGGATTAATTCTAAATTAATATAATGATAATATTTAGAGTATTTATGACTTTTCCATGTGTTATGAAGGATGCACATTTTTTTTGCATGTATAACTTAGACTATACTCCCTTTTTTTTCTCTTTTCTACATGTCTGATCTAATTTAATCTAATTCCTTCAAGAAAATATTAACATCAGGCTGGAGGCTATGACAGTTTTAATTCATGACTGTTTCTCCCACGCCTGTCAAAAAATAATGTTCTGCTCGTCAAGGACGAGGATACGCACATGTTCCAGCATTGTACATGCTTGCATGCACCGTGTTTCCACGGCAAGGCAATTCATTTGAAATTTCAGACATGACTAGAAGTGCTGACACTGGCCTCCTTTCTAAAACTGAGACTTTGCCAACTTGCCACTCTCTTTCTGAAAGGTTTCTCGAGTATCTTTCTTTGCTTTTTCCAAGACCTGCCATGTCGCTTGTCCTGAGATGCTCTCTTGTTGACTTTGACTCGTGCAAAGGCAGCGGAGAGAGTGAATGAGTGAGTGAGTGAATGAGTGAGTGACTCCTGGCGAGCTTAGGGTAGTTTTCCCCCTTAAAGCGAAAAGAGGACATAATGTAAAATGCCTCAAACCAAGCAAAGTGTCAAATTCATAAACTGAACTTTGGTCACTGAAGAGCTCTCACTCCCTCCCATACACATGGCAGACACTGATGGATTGTTACAGATGAAGACAGGAGCGCCTGTTCTAGCTTTTTAAGGAACCTCTGTCACCGTTTCATTTCTGCTTGGATTATTAATAGTATTTAATACCATATCCATTAGGCTCAAGGAGGCCAAGTTCCTATCCATCTCTCCAAGTATCTGTTTGAGATTTGGTATTTGAGAATCCTTTCAAGTCTAAGTTTCAGAGGTAAGACCCTTAAGACCAACAAGCTCAGTGCCCAGAAGTATTAAAGTCTGGGCATCTGCATACTTTTGTGGTATTACTTGCGTTTAAAGTGTATCACGTTACGTGGCAAATGCATTTATCAATTTAAAGCGAGGAATCCAAGTTTTTGAAAATAAATAAATAAATGCTCATGCGTATCATTTCACATTACAGTTCAAGTAGAACTAATGCTAACAGGAATTTCTGCATGCAGCTACTGGATTTATCTGACCCGAAATGATTACGGACATCTTCAGATAGATCAGATTGTAAATCTTGAAAAAAAAAAAAAATTCTTTTTGACTTTTGAGCATGAAAATGGCGTGCCACATTGAGACGCTTCACTTTTTTCAAAAAATATTATGTTTTTTTGGACTCTGTGTCAATAAGAAACAACATCTGAAACTAGCCCACCTGCTGCCCTTCGAGCACAGAGGGTCTGCTGAAGACGCAGTGGGGGGTATCACTTGCTGCCCTGATTGATGACCATAGGTCCCGCAGGAAGTAACCCCACCACCATGAAGGAGTATTTTGCGAACCCCAAGTGGTATCCGGGAAAACATGAACGACTCCAGTCAGGGAGCGTGTGTACTCAAAGGCCATCTTAATGTTTGGATATACTGAGTCACTTGGGATTTTGCTGCAAAAGGGGAAAAGAATCAACAGCTGCAAAATAGAGCTTATGACACCCAAATTCCAGCATGTATACCAAAACCAGCCACTGAAAGTCCTTAAAGTGGTTTGCATTAAGAAATCCTGTCTGTAGGCCTCTTACAGTATTGACATATTGAGCCTTTATGGATCATTGTCAGACATTTGATATTTAACTGCTTTTGTAACGGCCGGCAGACAGTAGCAGGTACAACTGCTGTGTCTACGTTTGATTTCGAGATTGTTGTGATTTTGAAACCGTTTTTAAATCAAGCTGCATACGCTGTACCCAGCAAAAATCAGCAACACCACTATGGCAATCCAGCGGCACTCCAGTTATGCATTCATGCCCTCGAACCTTACAACAACAATATTAGAATAAAAGAAATCATAACTAGACATGAATAACAATAAACTATATATTACTGATATTCGTGATAAGTATTGAACTGATCCTCCCTCCAGTGAACACACTTTGCGTTAATCTGGTTGATTTTGCTCGGTTTTATCACTTTGGAATAAACAGATACAATCAATAATCCCAAAAGATGACTGTCATCTCAGTGCAGTCAAGACAAGTCAGGTCGTTCCTGACCGACCTGAAACGTTAACAGTTCTCAGCACTGGGAACTATAAAGCCACAGTTATTAATTTGTAAGGCATACTGATGTCAAAGAGGGGAAAGAAACACATTTAGCATTTATGACAACTCATTCTAGCTGGAGGTGCTGTTAAAAACCACAGAAATGCTCATTGTTACTCAGCCAAACTAAACTGGGTCTGTCACCAAAACAACAGCAGTGCGCACATTCCCCCTGACCACACATCCTACATCAATTACACTGGAAGTGATGCAGGTTTTACACAGGAACAACAAAGCAAATTCAAATGGTATTCATCATTTTTTTAATGAAATTTATTTATTTGTTGATTTATTTTATATTACAAGTATGTATAAATTTAACATTTAAAGGGAATTTTAATTTTTGAAGTATTGGTTGCCCAGAAAATAATTGAGGGGATTTTTTTTTTTTTTAACATTTTGGCTTTGTAAGTAAATGAAAGTAAAAACAAACAAGTAAGCAAATAAATAAATAAAAGCCTAAACAAACTGTTAATGCATGTTTACTAGTAAAATATGCAAAAGTGCGAAAATATTTCGGGAAAGTATTTATTTCTGACCCAGAGTACAGTTAGCCATTTTGCATTGAGGTAAACTGGTGCATTCACACACAAGGGTAAGTACCATGATAACATGCAATACCCTACCTCACCTACCAGTGGGCTGGATTAGTTAAAAAGCACCATAAATAGGGTCGCTTGACCCCCACACATAGAGGCCAAACATATAAGTGAAATCATACATGACAAACGTGGTCACAAAAATCTTCTGTGGCACACAGTGAAGTCTATTAAGCTGTGAGAAGTCTTTTCGTTAGGGCTGGTACAGTACAGCCAAACAGGCCACAGGAATAAACAGTTTACACAGAGAGAGCGGGCAGAGCCTATAGGCCTGTATGGGAAAATTCTCGTAATTTCTATGCGGGACAACAGATCCCACAGGCGGCATGTGGGTGGATTGGACTGTCAGCTGCTCTCCTGCACACACCGTTCATTAACGTGTATGATCAGCCCTCAGATTTTTATCACGGTATCAATTACAGGCCCGATAGCATCAACCGAGGCGCCCAGCCAGTGGAGAGCTCTTTGGAAGTGTAGGCAGGTTATGCCTGTGTAAACACAGTAATTACCCTTCCCGGTAAGTAGTAGTACTAATCATTCTACCAATATAAAGAGTATAATTCCAATCAAAAAATTTTCTCATGAAAGGCAGGCTCAAACTTAATCTGTTTGTCATCGATTCAAACGGGTTACAGGTCATTAAAAGCCTCACGAAAGGCCAAACGACGCTTTCACAGCCCTTTATTTCACCACCGCCTGGAAAACGGACAACAGTAATATCTGGCAATATGTTAAAGGCCTGTGCTATCGCCAATATAGCCAAAGTTAGCTTTCAGGGTTTTAATGGTAGGTTAAATTTCTGGTAATCAAAAGCATAATGATCAAAAAAACTGGCACGAACTGGGGTGAGCCGACCATGGCACTGTCACAATATATAGTCAAAAGAAAACTTTACTTCCGCTTCTGCATCTGTCTTCCAAATCATAAACTCATCACCTAGTCCCATAAATTAGGTCTGAACCAGCTGGTGTCCTCTCACTGATCAAAAGTGAAATGATATAAGCTGCAACAACATGTGGCATTTAAGAAAAAGGCTTTATTTTTGAATATTTACAATGAAATTATAAAAATATATAATTAAAGCTTTGGCAAATATTTTACATTTAGACAATTTATATAATTTGTTCACATCGTTGAGTCACTGTAGAGTCGAGGTCATGGCCACAAATTAAAGCTAAGATAATGATACAAATGGCGGATTACAGACTAGCTCTGGTTTCAGGGATAAAACATCGATGGCTGAGGAGACTTACACAATGTTCTTTATTTTTTTTTTAATCCTGCAATCTCAATTGAAGAATATACTGTCCAGCAACATGACGGATTTCAAATGAAAAACAAAGAAAACTATCAGCCAGTGCGGGGAAACACCGATACATCCATGCAAGCTTACATTCATACGGCCACAGAGACCGGTAAAGCGATACTGCACTCATAATGCACGTGATCCGGCCCGTGTTTGACCGTCAGCTGCAAACAAGCCGTTAGTGTTCAGACTTACTGTCGCAGTTGATGAAATGAGTTCATTTAAATGGTTGTGGTGACTAAGGTGTTATAATTCCCGGTTATGATGATGAGGTAGGGAGACTGAGTCCGTGCACACTGTTCAAGTCTTCATGTTGCTGCTGCTGCTGCGGCTTGCTCAGGGGACTGGGTGGTTTTCTGTCTCCTGCAAAGCACAGAA
>VVHJ01035636.1:48968-60180 GCA_015107715.1 Tylochromis polylepis
CTACTGAAGAACTGTCCTGTGGTCTGATGACTGCGGACAGTGTGACCACCCAGCTTGCTTTCAGCACACAGTTCAAAAGCCACGATTGTATTGCAGTAAACTGGAGCACGTGGCACGTGTACACAGATTTTCAAGCAGCATATGCTGCCATCCAACGACATCTCTTTCACTCAAGATATTGCTTATTTGAGCAAAGCGATGTAAAAAATTACATGCATGCACTGCAGAGTCATGGCTTTCTAGCAAAAGAGCGTGGGTGCTAAACCGGCGTGCCTGCAGTCCAGACTTGTCTCCTTAGTGAATACATTTTTGTGCATTACAAAAAAAAATATAGAGTACAGGAGGCCTGGAAGTGATACACAGCTGAAATGCTATCAGAAAGGAATGGAAAATATTTTGTTTCCAAAAATACACCAACTGGTCTCTAGAGTTTCTAAATGCTGGTAATAACGGACGATATAATTCTGCTGCGTCCCACTTTTCACCCAGCGACAGCCCGGACTGGCTCCAGGCCCCCTCGTGACAATTGGAAAAGAATATAGACAAAATTTGTTTCAACATGGCAACATTTTTCTCCATTTCATTTATAATTTGTTATGTCTACATTTAGTGTATTTTTTTTTTTTTTAAATCTCTTTTTACATCACGAATGACACTTGACCCAAAAGCAGAATCCAGAAAGGTGGCGGCAGTTTGGAGGTAAGCTCTCCAGGTTAAACTGATCACGTGCCACTGAATGGAAGCGAAAGTATGAAAAGCTGGTAGAAGAAGACTGTCTGGCAATGAGGGGAACGATGCGTGAGCAGAGAGCAGACAGGCGGGTTAATCGTGGCAGAGCTGGTGCTGAACGGAAACCAGTGGAGATAAGGGACAAGGAACTCAACAGTAACAAGAAAAACTGGACTTGTGCTGTGAGAGTACGTGTCAGTATCATCAAGCTGGTGAACTGAACAATGGAGACCGACACCCAGAACTGGTGTTTATAAACTGCAGGATCTTGACGAGTCTCAGGTGTGAGAATCTCAGGTGTGCAGGATGCATGGCCAGATAATTACACATGCCACGCACACACAAACACACAAAGTTTGTTAGCAGATGCTTCAGTGTTGCAGGATATAGACTCCACATTTGAACCTCTTCTTCAGCACTGTTATATGTGTATTACATGTGTATGCACAAGGAAGCATTTTCACTTTGCTATCGTCGTTCATTGTTTATTCAGATTTTCCTTTACTCTGGGACCCCATAAACAAAGTAAAAATAACCTTTCTCCTTTTTGTTAAGGAAAAGCATTACTCTACAGACAAAACATCTAACTGAGCAGCTCACCAATAACTGCCAGAAGATATTTCCCTTTCTATTATGGCTGAAAATATCATTCAAGTCAAAGGTGCTAGCACCATCTGATCTGATTTTGTGGCACGCCTATTCCACCTTCAGCTTTTGACTATCATAACACATAATACAGGAAAGATAAGTCATTGTCTGGTATTTCTGTGGCAGTGTTGTGACCTGTTAGCGAAGAGGGAACCGTCTGAAAGTGATACTCGCTCTTCAGCGACTGTTTGACTAAACCAAGCGAGACGTTATTAGCACTCTGCTGTTAAAATGTTTGAGTTTAAGCTAAAAATGGATTTATCACTGTCTGCTTGTCTTCAGATGATTCATACCGAGCCATTCTCTGTCCTCTTTTGCTTTTTTCTGAACTGGAGCCAAGACAAGTGCAAGCAAGTCCTGGAGGACAGGTTTGATTGGCTACTTTTAATAGTTTTCTTTCTCTCCATACTGAGCACAGGGGCAGACATCAGGTTTTTCCACGTGAATGGAGCACAAATCTGAGGATAAACCTTTTTAAAACTAAAGCAACATCATTTGTTACAAAATGATGTTTCGTAAGCTTATTAGCAGTTACTTCTAAAACTGTGAATTTACTCTCAGTGATTAGCTACACAGTGAATAAGTCTATCTTCACAGAGGTCGGACACCTTTAACCACCCTGGCCTTCAACTAATTGGGTGGCTACGCACTGTGGGAGAACCAGCTGGCGTTAGAACTTTCCCCTTAATTCTGATATGTAAAGACATTCATACCACATTTCTCTCCACTTCATAGCACTCTGGGTCATATCAAATTCCATGGAGAGAATGCAAATAACTGCGATAAGATCGACAAGATGGTGCAAAGTGATGACACGTTTGCAGAATCAGTATGTCTAACGAGGCTTGGGTCATGGGTGGCTGAGAAAGCGTAGTTTGCCGTTCATGTCATCATCTTTAAGCACGGATGAGAAAGACTGGGCTACACGTTGTTCTGGTGAAAAAGCTGCAGAATGCAGACGGTTCTGCTGGAGGTAGAGCTGCATTGTGCAAGTCTCAATAACTGGAGCTAAAGAGCCACAAATATCCCAGGGATGTCAATGATAGGTTCAAGCTGAGTGCAAATGTACATTTCAAAGAATTAATTTTGAAATGAACTCCATATAAACTAAAAATGAAAGCATTAAAATCATGTCAGCTGGCCTCCTTGACCTTTTAACTAATAACAAGTCAAACAGCGGTGAGCTAATAAGTGGAGCAGCAAAATTATGAATGTCAAGATGAAGCCAACTTAAAATCAGCCCAGATAAATCAGCTTTATTTTGACCAGACTTTGCTTTTTTGTCTTTAATGTTTCCCGGTTAGTCTGTAATAACATCAAACTCAAACATTGCAAACACTGATTTGATGCTTTTCATTTACAGTTTGTTAGATAAGTTTGTTTCAAGGGTGAAAGAGACATTTTTTTTCTAGAAAATATCACAGGCATATTCCTATTGTGGTGGAGGGGTTTGTGTGCCCCAGGGATCCCAGGGGCTGCCCCCGCGACCTGGCCCCGGATAAGCGGAAGAAGATGGATGGATGGATGGATGGATGGATATTCCTATTATCTCATTTGTCAGATGCCAAACACCCATGGCAATATGTTTTAATTTTTCCAGAGTATTCCTGCATCTTTGCAAGACACACACTGATAGATGGTGAAGTATTAAGAAGGACGGGGAGAGAGAGATGGGGGGCCAAAGAGGGCGGAAAGAGAGCATGACTAAGCTTTATTGCCAGAGCGACAGAACAGAGACCTTGGTGTGAACTCTCTTTTGGGGGGGTTTACATATAAACACGTTCAACATGCAGGTGGAAATATGGGTCCGTAGGGGTAAATAAATAGTCTTGGTTTGGAGTTTGGGACATTTTGCAAACAATGGAATTTTTTAAAAACTTGGACTTGAAAGCTCCTTAGAAATGAAACTACCTCTTACAAATAACTCTGTTCTATACATGGATAAAACGCCTGATAAGAGAGTGAAGATTGGGGCCTCAAAACTCTGTAAAGTCACTTTAAAAACTTCTTTCCTAAAAACTGATTTAAACTAGAACCAAAAACATGAAATCGTGAAGAATTCACCCTGGGGAGGTTTTTTTTTTTCTGTGATCCGGTATGTTTGTAAATTTCAGAATTGCTCTACAACACTACTGTTGCAGACATATGTGGAACCTGGTACAAACACACCACCACCTGGCCTAAAGTGGAAGTTGTTCACTCGATTATTCACCAGCAAGACACAACCTCGATCTTATTTTTTCATGCTAGTATCTGAAATGTGTGAGTGCGTCTTATTCAGAAAGCCTTTTCTGTGAAAGAAAGAAATTGTGGCCTCAGTCACTTCAACCTCAGCCATGCACTGCCGCTCACATCTTCCATCGTTTCAGTTTATCATCCAGTAGATGGCAGCATAGGCTCATAAAAAAAAAGTGTATTTAGGGTCCTTCCTCGGTGTATATTCCTCCCATTTTCCGACTTTAAATTTTTACATGTCATCCTGTAGTAACCTGTTTGCGCAGCTCTTTCTCTCTATGTTGGTATTAAAACTGCATTAAAATGTCTTCAAAATAAAAGCAGAACATGTAGAGAGGATCTAAATTTTAGAGATTGCCAGAGGGTGGCAGTCTTTACCCATTTTCGGACCAGTGTTTTTTTTATCCGTTTCTCTTTCTGTATGCAGAGTGAAGAAAACACAATAACTCAAATTAAATCTTGTCTCATAAACTCAGCTGTGACGGTCAGTTTTGTAGGCTAATTGTGCCAGTTTCACTTTTTGAAAGAAAAAAAAAAAAAACGACAGATATATTCCCAAGAATTATGTGTGTCTCAGCTGTGCCACATATGTACAGTCCATGGCTAAATAAGTGCTGGCATATTTGTATCATTAGAAAACGGTAATGGCATGTTACAGATACCGCTGTTTAATTTCAAAGTCTTTTAGATTGCACAACATTTTTGGTAGCTGATATAATTTGGTACATAGCAGCCACAAAAGGAGTTCATGTTGCCAAGGACTTCTCTGGATTAGAATATGATGCAAGTGATGAAAAATTTGACCCCACATTGTCATTGTTAATCACTGAATCTCCTTTCATGAAAGCATCTCAGCTGCGGAACAAAAGGATACAGAGACCACACATTTAGTTCGGGGAATGTAATATCTCCAAATGTCTCAGCAGAACTGCACCGAGAAGTTGAAAAGACACCTGTGATTGATGTGACACTGTATGAAAAAAAAATATTGACAGCTAAGCCCACATTCCTCATCGGGTTCGGCGGTGTCAGCTTCCTTTTCTCGCCATCCTTCATCTGCTCAACCCTTGTCCCCTCCACGATGAAAGTCGAACAAATCTGCTGACATTGATCCTGTCTCCTCGGCTGGCCTAATTTCATTTCAGCCTGAGAGAGACGGCTATCTCCAAAGATCTTGACAGACAATTGTATTTACTATTTTCTTTTCACAAGCCAATAAAGGGGGAGCAGTTATTGCATCAGATTATATGAAAAACCGTTTAATGATTCCAATTTATAACTCTAGACTGAATAATGATACAGTTAAGAGCTGACAGGCCATGATAAATGAAGGCTCATATAAAACATATTTAGTGTGAAGAATGGCTGGAGATGAATTGCACAGTGATACAAACTCATGATAAAGAACAGTAAGAGCCACTAGAAGACTTAATAATGTGCTATTCATTTTGAAGTGATTTTGCTGGTTAATAAAATAGCACAAATTAAAAATATATTTATTGTGGAAAGATGTCTGGGAATATTGCCCCCATGTCTCCACGCACATCCACCCGCACCCACTCTAATCGTTGCCCATCTCTTTTAGACTGAACCCATCAAGTCCTCTGCGTCTCTTTGCATCACCGCTGACTCTCAGTGCACTTCACTGTCAGTGAGTTGCTTGATTTAGTGCACACAGGCTATATGATTTCTTCCCCAGCATATATTATCAGTTTGTTCTAGGAGGCGACTAGCGACATCGTTCATGCCACTGTTTGGACTAGACTGTTAAAATTTAAACCCATAAGACTGACAGATAGACCAGAGCTAAATTATCAACAGGGCTTATTGTATAACAAGTAAATGATTCTGCAGATGGATATGTTTGCAGTGTCAGACACATCCGTTAATGTTGCGACATCCTTGAATTGCAGAGGCAAAAGCATACAGTCATTATTCATAGGAAAGGACTAACGTGCATTCACCCCTGCTGAACGTGGTGAAAAACCATGGTCAAGTGGTGAACCCTTTAAAATCATAGTCAAGGACCAGAGTCTATAGACACTGGTAGTGGGCCAGTGAATTTGTAATATCTGTTGAGTTCTTTTCACTCAGAGATAGACATTGAACCTACCAGATACATCGCCACCCCTCTTCCTATACATCAAGATACTATTCTAGTGTCAACAGTGCTTCCATAGAAAAGGCTCTGAAAGTGCCTTTGTGTTACAGCTATGGAGAGCAGATTTACACTCATTTTTTGTATTATTATTTTGTCAAGTACAGCAAATGTGATGTATCAAAAGACCTTAAGAGAAAAGCAACCAAAGTATCCACTTTAAAAAAAAAAGAAGAAAGAAAGCGGAAACAATGACTCCCTCCATCTTCAGGTGGCTGTCCAGACATATACACACCACACATACGCTATCCTCATTGTTGCAGAGTAATTCATGGACAGCAAGGATGAGAACATCACTTCTGTATAGAGCTGATGATCACATGTAAATGGGACTAAGGTGTACATACCATTTGTTGAACAAGAAATGAGAAAATAAGTCAGTCATCCCAGGATCATGCTGACACTGAACACCTGGGACAGATGAAGTAGACCCTGGTCTAGTCTGCGGCACTCCCTCTGATGGTGATGATACAGACCACGCACATCAAATGGCTGTTGCATGAAGTCCCATTTAAGATGGTGTCGGATTTGGCGTACTGTATACTGTTCAAATCAGATTCATTTCCTTGTTTCCTTGTGACGTTAACAATTAGCCAGGCTCTTGTGTTTAGACTTTACTGCAGTAAAATTCAATTTTCAGAGAAATTCGATGCGATGAGACCTCTAGAAATCAAGACCAGAGAAGAAACTCATTTTGGCTTTGGTATGGTGTAATAGCAGATCTGTACAGAGCTAGAGCTGCTTCCCTGCTCATTCGCTCACTTTGGTTTTTGATGAAATGTCTTGATAATCATTGGCTGCATGGCCTATAAAAAAAAATCCCGATGAATTTGGTGACCCTTTGATTTGCTACCAGTGCTACAGAAAGTGAACAATTTCACATTTTCTATAAAATATTTCAATAGATGCAGAATTGACAGGCTTCCATTATGACGTTATTAATTCTGTCCAAAACCTTCAAAAGCGGTGACATTCTCAACAGACCCAGTGAAACTTGTCTGTGAACATTAGCAGACTAACAAGATAAATTGCTACGGGCCATATTTTTCTCACCTGAATTGGGTGTTGTCGTGTAAAAAGATCACTTAGCATGTTTATTTTTCACTACCTGATCAGTCTCAATATAGCACCCTGTGAAATCCGTGTGAAAAAAGCAGCTTGAAAACTAAGACTTTATTCGTTTCTTTAGAATACATACAAGAACATATCATTGTACCTTGCTGGGCCATTTTAGTACGACATCCATTCTGTGCACAAAGTTTAAGAGTATATTTGTAGCCGTCCACAGCTTTTTAGTTTTCTAGATTTTTTTGTATCTGCTGTAATGATTTACTGACTAATGTGTGCAGACAGTTTTACCAAAATGTTAGCTTAATCCTCTCAGAGAGCATAAATTCTGTCTTGAAAGGTAAAATTTTGGAACTTATAAAGCATTTGGAAACATGTAGTTGTGATTAAGGTGTACCTATCTTTGATATGGCAATCAAAGAATTAATCTAACTGTAGAAGAAGAAGAAGAAAGCAAAAGAAGGTTGTAGCCAGCCGGTAGCTCATAAAAACACAACAGTCCTCTCCATGAGACGTAGATGTGATCACCTGACTGTTCCAGAGCAGGGCTGAGCTCTTTGACCTCTCAGCAACACCCTGGGTCCTCATCCCTCTGGACACCCACACACTGCCGCTCCTTTTTTGCCACCTCTTTTAGGCCTCCCACCCAGACCCTCACTACTTGGAGAAGACCCCAGGCCAAGGAGCTCCTGAAAGGGCTCTGAACTGGCCTTTGTCTGGACCTACTGCAGTGTCCCTTTATTTACACAGTCTTTAAAGCTATATGTTCTCTTGTCTCTTAATTGCATTGGCCTTTGCTGCCCCTTGGTCAGTCAATACCATCTCTCCAATGACATCAGCAGTTCTATTCAGCAAGGCATTTCCAGGTGATGGGTGTTTTGCGGGAAAGCTGGTGGGAATGAGTTGTGCAAATTTGGAACTGCAGCTTTTTGTCATTGCTAACCTTTTTCATGTATCTGTTTAGATTTTATATCGCATGGATGCAGCAAATGTTTATAACCTTTCAACAAACATAGTTACGTATCTATGTCCTTGCATTTGTTAATTCCAAACGATGCACTAACATCACAAATGCAGTTTAGGAGAAAAGGCTGTTTTCTTCTGCTGTGTGCCAGCTGGCCTTAAATATAGACTCCAGCAATCCAGAGACCATAGGTGAGTTCGCTGCACATTATAAATCCAGCAGCAATCAGTGCCATCCAAACAATTTTGCTGACCCTTAACTCTGAAGGAGAGCAGGAGAGAGAAGAAATTGACATGCCTTTACCACTCCTGAGTGCGTGTGACCAAGCACATTAATCATAAGAGGTCTAACCCTCTCCTGTGTCCAATTCAGCGATGATTCTCTAGTGCAGCACCATGGAAATGTTTAGACAGAGCCGGACATAATTATCTTTTTGTGTACTTTAATAAGGAGACATCCGAGTGCTCCGATGATAGGGGCACACACGCTACAAAACTACCGTACAGTGATATTATCCCCTTCATTCTGTGTAATTAAAACATAAATAATTAAATGCCACTAACTAACGTAACTGGTATGCAAATTTGATGATTTAGTGAGTTGAAGAACACAGGGATTTTTTTTTTTTTTTTGCCAAATGGGGACCATTTAAAGTTGACCTTTGGAAATGTTATTTTGAATGCAATGTGATGGTGCTGTTTAATTTGAAGAGGTACTTATCTCAAAGTCAACATCTTACTTCTGTTTTCCTGACGCACACTCAGTCACCATATATTAGGCAGTAGCCTGGCAACCACAAGAGTAGAGCTGTACCAAATGGATATGTTTGCAATATGACAGGCCCAGTGTGCTCCTTACCGCTGACCCTGCCTGCCATTTTGTTTCTGTCCTGCGAAGGTGTCAGTGATAAACGTTACCTTGTCTCAGCAGGTGTGCCTGGATGGAGGACCCTGCCGCACGGAGGGGGTCACCAACCCCACAGTGTTTCCCCCATTTATTTGAATAATGGCCCATTAGGACGGCTGGATATCCGATGTTAAAGTAGCTGTATGTGTCTCCCAGATAAAAGACATAATTACCTGAGAGAGGGAGGATGTGTTGTGTGGTGCACACTTTTCCTCAGCTGGGCTTCAGAGTTCAGAATTAACACACACTCCTGCCATTAGGTGGCGACAGAGAGGGACAGCAAGCAGTGAGACACACACAGAGAGAGAGAGAGAGAGAGAGGTGGGGAGGTTTATGGGTGTGAAGCCCCAGGTCATGGCTTACACGTACATTACCACAACCTGAGTACAAAAAAACTGTTAGCGGAAAGCCAAACGGAGTCACAAAGTACGTTTTTGAAAAGGAAACCTTGGCACTTCAGTTTAAACTATACAGCGTATCGTTTTTCCAGCCAGGCCACCATATTTTATCCTTTGTGAATGAGGATGCACTTATTTATGTTTTAATACAAATTCACTCAAATTGGTAAAGGGAAATGAATCCAGTTTTCAGAGTGAAGGTCTCCAAAACTACAGTATGCATCTTTTAATCTCTTTTAAGGCCATTACTGTTCTCGTTGAATTGTATAGTATCATGATGAACACAGAGTGGCCAATTTGCAAACCTTTGGCTTGCTGAGAGATAGAGTTGTCCTTTTTGGGTGGCATTGTGGCTCCTTTTACCTTTCATAATTCTAGTTCAAGAGAGACTTACCATTCCTGTCAATGAAAATGTGGGTACAACATTTGGAGTGGTATTTATATAAGCCGAAAAGATTGCCAATTAATGATGAGTTCTTTATCATTTATTTGCCCTTGGGTTTTCATTCCTCAATTGCTATCACCTTATAAAAGCATCCTTTTAGCACAAAGAATAGAAGCCCATTTTCATGACCTCCTCTAATGCATTTCCCTCCATCTTCACTGCCTCAAAAAAAGTTTTCACCTCTTCACAAAACATGTTAATTGCCATCGTGAGCCCAGTATAAAGAAAATATCTACACGTTAATTATCCAAATATGTTGGCAACCCATCTGCAGAAAGCCATTGAAAATTCCAAATTGTGTTTTCTCCTTTTCAGCTTTTATTTTGGACACATTGTTAATCAAAAGGCTTCAGAAATGTGCAGATGGGCAATCCTTGTGTCTGCAAGGAGCAGTCTGGTTCAAGGTGAGTGTTTCATGCCCCCAAGCCCTTCTGTTACTCTCCATTGTGTTGTTTAGGTTACATATCCTGATGGGCTCACATAGAGAGTTTCCTTGCACGCATCCAATCGCACTCACACACAGAAGAAACTCTCACAGCCATTAACATTTATCCGCATACACACTGCTCTACATGCAACCGTGCATACACCTACTCACAGCGAGGCATTAGCTTTAGGTCATTATTTGTGCGTTTAAGTAAGAGTTCAGCAAACAGAACTGTTTTTTGTCTTGGTGGGAAAACGGACACTAACACTGAAAATTTAACCTCAGACCTTCAAAAGCTGTAGAATCTGCTAAATGTTTCATGTTCAAATGAAACCTGGACGCAGTTTTCGAGAGACTCAGCTTATGTTTGTGGCTGTGTAAATATTAATATAAATTTGGATAGAAAGGGAATTTCTATTTTTACGGGTTGTTATGTCATCTTTGCTCCAATGTACTTTATACGTAAGCTCTTAAAGTCCTCTAGGGCTCCAAAAAAGTTCTAGTAGTTGCTTTCAGTGTCACCCACTCAAGTTATATATACATAACTGCTTTTCACAAGCTGATGATGTTGCTGTTTAAGGCCCCACTGACTGTCACACACCTAAAGTTGGGTGCATTTCAGCATGTAACGCAGCTCTGTGTCCACAATGTGTTGACCCAAGATTTATGGCTATAGCACTGCAATAAATTACATAGCAGTATTAAAGTAATGAGGATTTTTTTTTTAAATTGAACTTGTATAGCTGCATGATATTCAATTAGTATGTGATGTAAACTTTGCTGAACATGCTCTGAACATCCATTTATCCAGTACTGCATGTGGAGCATTGTGATTTAGCATACAGTTTACTTTTTGATCCTTACTGGTACTGAAATGGATGTGTGGTGGAAGCACAATGAAGACTATGGGTAACAACTGATTTGCTTTGAGGAAAGGACAAATTTCCTCTAATTTGGATGAATTATATTCATAGTATTATTATTATTATTATTATTATTATTATTATTATTTTACAGTGTAATTCTGTGCTACTTTCAGCTGCTCACTTACCCACAAGTGTTTGCCAAAAAAGGTAGCTTCGCATATTTGATCCGGCAGATTTTTACACCGAATGTCTAACCGGGGATCTTTTGCTTGTTAGGTGAATATTGTGAACCCTTTAGAAATGCTTTATATTCAGAAGGTTTGAAGGGAAAGCAGTAAAAAAAAAAAAAAAAAAACCAAAAAGAAAAA